>NW_026508781.1:0-13244 GCF_026875155.1 Cherax quadricarinatus
CACCCAAAAACAGGCGAATATTGGTATAGAGGGGGGACCTAACATACAGCAGGCGAGGTGGTTTAGACGGGGTTTCCTAAAATCCCAGGGGAGTGGTTTTTTAACGGGGGACCTACATACCGCAGGCGAGTTTGGTATAGACGGGGTACTAGCATACAGCAGCGAGTTTGGGGAAGCGGGGTCCAAACATACCGCAGGCGAGGGTTTTGGGTTTTACGGGAAATAGCATAAGCAGGCGGTGTTGGTTTAGGGGGTACTAACATACAGAGGCATTTGGTTTAAAAAGGGGTACTACTCAGCAGGCGATTTGGTATTGACGGGGTACCTTTGCATACATGCAGGCGGTATTGGGATAGACGGGGTACCTAACATACACGCAGGCGAGTGTTGGTATAGACGGGGTACCTAGCATACACGCAGGCGAGTGTTGGTATAGACGGGGTACCTAACATACACGCAGGCGGGTTTGTATGGACGGGGGTAAACCCACCAACACGCAAGCGAGTGTTGGTATAGACGGGGTACCAAGCATACACGCAGGCGAGTGTTGGTATAGACGGGGTACCTAACATACACGCAGGCGAGTGTTGGTATAGACTGGGTACCTAGCATACACGCAGGCGAGTGTTGGTATAGACGGGGTATCTAACATAAACGCAGGCGAGTGTTGGTATAGACGGGGTTCCTAGCATACACGCAGGCGAGTGTTGGTATAGACGGGGTACCTAGCATACATGCAGGCGAGTATTGGTATAGACGGGGTACCTAGCATACATGCAGGCGAGTGTTGGTATAGACGGGGTACCTAACATACACGCAGGCGAGTGTTGGTATAGACGGGGTACCTAGCATACACGCAGGCGAGTGTTGGTATAGACTGGGTACCTAACATACGTGCAGGCGAGTATTGGTATAGACGGGGTACCTAGCATACATGCAGGCGAGTGTTGGTATAGACGGGGTACCTAGCATACATGCAGGCGAGTATTGATATAGACGGGGTAACTAACACACATGCAAGCGAGTGTTGGTATAGACGGGGTACCTAGCATACATGCAAGCGAGTGTTGGTATAGACGGGGTACCTAACATACATGCAGGCGGATATTGGTATAGACGGGGACTTAGCATACGTGCAGGCGAGTGTTGGTACAGACGGGGTACTTAGCATACATGCATGCGATTGTTGGTATAGACGGGGTACCTAACATACATGCAGTCGAGTATTGGTATAGACGGGGTACCTAACATACATGCCGGCGAGTATTGGTATAGACGGGGTACCTAGCATACATGCAAGAGAGTATTGGTATAGACGAGGTACTTAGCATACATGCAGGCGAGTGTTCGTTTAGACGGGGTACCTAGCATACATGCAAGAGAGTATTGGTATAGACGGGGTACCTAGCATACATGCAAGAGAGTATTGGTATAGACGGGGTACCTAACATACATGCAGGCGAGTGTTGGTTTAGACGGGGTACCTAGCATACATGCAGGCGAGTATTGGTATAGACGGGGTACCTAGCATACATGCAAGAGAGTATTGGTATAGACGGGGTACCTAACATGCATGCAGGCGAGTGTTGGTTTAGACGGGGTACCTAACATACATGCAGTCGAGTATTGGTATAGACGGGATACCTAACATACGTGCAGGCGAGTATTGGTATAGACGGGGTACCTAGCATACATGCAGGAGAATATTGGTATAGACGGGGTACTTAGCATACATGCAGGCGAGTGTTGGTATAGACGGGGTACCAAACATACATGCAGACGAGTATTGGTATAGACGGGGTACCTAACATACATGCAGGAGAATATTGGTATAGACGGGGTACTTAGCATACATGCAGGCGAGTGTTGGTTTAGACGGGGTACCTATATACATGAAGGCGAGTATTGGTATAGACGGGGTACCTAACATGCATGCAGCAGTATTGGTGATAAGACGGGGTACTTAGCATACATGCAGGCGAGTGTTGGTATAGACGGGGTACCAAACATACATGCAGACGAGTGTTGGTATAGACGGGGCACCTAACATACATGCAGGAGAGTATTTGTATAGACGGGGTACTTAGCATACATGCAGGCGAGTGTTGGTATAGACGGGGTACCAAACATACATGCAGACGAGTGTTGGTATAGACGGGTACTTAGCATACATGCAGGAGAGTATTGGTATAGATGGGGTATTTAGCATACATGCAGGCGAGTGTTGGTATAGACGGGGTACTTAGCATACATGCAGGCGAGTGTTGGTATAGACGGGGTACCAAACATACATGCAGACGAGTGTTGGTATAGACGGGGTACTTAGCATACATGCAGGAGAGTATTGGTATAGATGGGGTATTTAGCATACATGCAGGCGAGTGTTGGTATAGACGGGGTACTTAGCATACATGCAGGCGAGTATTGGTATAGACGGGGTACTTAGCATACATGCAGGCGAGTATTGGTATAGACGGGGTACTTAGCATACATGCAGGCGAGTATTGGTATAGACGGGGTACTTAGCATACATGCAGGCGAGTATTGGTATAGACGGGGTACTTAGCATACATGCATGGCGAGTGTTGGTATAGACGGGTACTTAGCATACATGCAGGCGAGTATTGGTATAGACGGGGTACTTAGCATACATGCAGGCGAGTATTGGTATAGACGGGGTACTTAGCATACATGCAGGCGAGTGTTGTTATAGACGGGGTACCTAACATACATGCAGGCAAGTGTTGGTATAGACGGGGTACCTAACATACATGCAGGCGAGTATTGGTATAGACGGGGTATCTAACATAAATGCAGGCGAGTATTGGTATAGACGGGGTACTTAGCATACATGCAGGCGAGTGTTGGTATAGACGGGGTACGTAACATACATGCAGGCGAGTATTGGTATAGAGGGGTTCTAACTAAATGCAGGCGAGTTTGGTATAGACGGGGTACTTAGCATACATGCAGGGCGGGTTGGTATAGACGGGGTACCTAACACACATGCAGGCGAGAAATTTGGGACAGACGGGGTTTCTTAGCATACTAAGGCGAGTATTGGTATTGATGGGGGTAAATTAGCAAACATGCAGGCGAGTATTGTTATAGACGGGTACTTATCATACAGCATGGTGAGTATTGGTATAGAAGGGGTACTTAGCATACATGCAGGCGAGTATTGGTAAGAACGGGTACTTAGCATACATGCAGGCGGAGTTATTGGTATAGACAGGGTTTTAGCATACATGCAGGCGAGTATTGGGATAGACAGGGTACTTAGCATACATGCAGGCGAGTATTGGGATAGACGGGGTACTTTGCATACATGCAAATTCGAGTATTGGAATAGACTGGGTACTTAGGGTATAGACGGGGTACTTAGCATACATGCAGGCGAGTATTGGTACAGACGGGGTACTTAGCATACATGCAGGGCGATATGGTATAGAAAGGGTACTTAGCATACATGCAGGCGAGTGTTGGTATAGACTTTGTACCTAACATACATGCAGGCGAGTGTTGGTATAGACGGGGTACTTAGCATACATGCAGGCGAGTATTGGTATAGACGGGGTACTTAGCATACTTGCAGGCGAGTGTTGGTATAGACGGGGTACCTAACATACATGCAGGCGAGTATTGGTATAGACGGGGTACTTAGCATACATGCAGGCGAATGTTTGGTATAACGGGTACTTAGCATACTGCAGGCGAATGTGGTATAGACGGGTTTACTTAGCATATATGCAGGCGAGTATTGGGATAGACGGGTATTTAGCATAAATTGCATGCGATTTTTTGGTATAGCGGGGTACTTAGCATACATACAGGCGGTATTCGTAATGACGGGTACCTAACATACATGCAGGCGAGTATTGGAATAGACGGGGGACCTAACATATTGCAGGCGAGTACTGGTATAGACGGGGTAACTTTAAAATACATGCAGGCGAGTTTGGTATAGATTGGGTACCTAGCATACAAAGCAGGCGAGTGTTGGATAGACGGGGTACCCAGCATACATGCAGGCGAGTATTGGTATAGACGGGGTAACATAAAAAAACAATAATCTAACACACATGCAAGCGAGTGTTGTATAGACGGGGTTCCTAGCAGTACAAGCAATGCCGAGTTGTTGGTATAGACGGTAACCTAACATACATGCATTAGCGGAATATTGATAGTGACGGGACTTAGCATACGTGCAGGCGAGTGTTGGACAGCCGGGTACTTATGGTCATACTTGCATGCGATTGAGTGTATATGACGGTACCTAACATACATGCAGTCGAATGTATTGGTATAGACGGTACTAAACTATACATGCCGCGTTTTGGTATAACGGGTATCCTACTTACATCTAGAGAGTTTTAGGTATAAAATACGTAGCATACATGGCTGCGAGTGTTCGTTTAGACGGGGTACCTAGCATTACATCAAGAAGAGTATTGTAAAACGGGTATCCTGCATACAGCAAAAGAGATTGGTATAGACGGACCTAACAGATCATAGGCAAGGCGATGTTGGTCTAGACGGGTACCTACATACAATGCAGCGAGTATTTGTAGATGACGGGGTACCTAGCAGTACATGCCAATAGAGAGTATTGTATAGACGGGTACCTACATGCATGCAGTCGAGTGTTGTTAGAACGGGTTCCTAACATACAGGCAAGTCGTGTATGGTATAGACGGGGTATCCTAACATACGGCAGGCGAGTATTGTATAGACGGGACCTAGCATACATTGCAGGAGAATAGTTGAATAGACGGGGTAACTTAGCATATCATGTCACGAGTGATTGGTAATAGTCGGGGCATCTCTAGACAACAGCAACGAAATTATGAGTATAGACGGGGTACCTAACTACATGCAGGGAGAATATTGTATAAGACGGGTACTTAGCATATATCAGCGAGTGTTGTTAGACGGGGTACCTATAGACGATAAGGGGTCGAGTATTAGGTATAACGGGTACCTCTATACATGCTTGGCAGCGATTATTGGTAGAGACGGGTACTTAGCATACATGATCAGGCGCAGTGTTGGATAGACGTTGGGTACCTACATACCTGCAGAATCGAGTGTGTGAGATAGATCGGGCACCATAACATACATGCAATGAAGTATTGTGTATAGACGGGGTACTTAGCATACATGCAGGCGAAGTGTGGTATAGAGCTTGGGGTACACAATACATGCAGATCGGATGATTGGTAAATATGCGTGGCGTACTTAGCATACATGCAGAGAGTAGTTGGTATAAGAGGTAATTAGCATACAGAGCCAGGCGATTGTTGTATAGACATGGTACTAGCATACATGCAAGCAGTGTGGGTATATACGGACGGTACCAACATACATGCATGGAAACGAGTGTTGTATAGACGGGTACTTAGTCATACATGCATGAGAGTATTGGTATAATGGGTATTTAGCATACATGCAGCAGAGTGTGGTAAGACGGGGTACTTAATCATACATGCAGGCGAGTATTGTATAGACGGGGTACTTAGCATACATGCAGCATGAGTATGTATGAGACGGTACTTACTTAGTTGACTATGCAGGCGAGTTTGGTATAGACAGGTACATTACATACATGCAGTACGAGTATATGGTAGATTATACGATGGAGTAACTAGCATAAACATGCTGCGAGTGTTGGATAGCGGGGTACTTAGCATAAAATTCAGTGCATGGCGAGAGATTGTATAAGACGGGGGACTTAGCATACTAATGGCAGCGAGTATTGGTATTAGACAGTGGGTACTTAGCATACATGCCACGCGAGTGTTGTTATAACATGAGGGTAACCTAAAAGAACATCAGCAAGTGATGTATAGGACGGGGTACCTAACATACATGCAGGCAGTACTTGGTTAGAGATCGTTAATACTAACATAAATGCCAGGCGAGTATTGTTAAGACGGGGTACTTAGCATATCATGCATGGCGAGGTTGGTATATTAGACGGGTACGTCAAACCATACATGTGCAGCGATATTGGTATAACTGGGGTATCTAACATAAATGCAGCGAGTATTGTATAACGGTGTACTTAGCATACATCAGACGTGTGTATAGACTAGGGTACCTAACACACATTATCAGGCCGAGAGTGGTACAGGACGGTACTTTTACTTACATTCAGAGCGAGTATTGGTATTGAGGGTACTTAGCAACATACAGGCGAGTATTGTTATAGACGGGTAACTTATTCCTACATGCAGTAGTATATGTTTATAAGGGTACTACTAGCATACAGCAGGCGAGTATTGGAGAAACAGGTACTATAGCATACATGCATGCGAGTATTTGGTATATACAGCGGTTTCTAGCATATCTCAGGCGATATTGGTAGAGACAGGTACTTAGCATACATCAGGGCGAGGATGTACATATGAACGGTACTATTACATACATGCATTCGAGTATTGAATAACAACGGTATTAGGGTATAGACGGGGTACTTACATACAGCAGGCAGTATTGGTACTGACGGGTACTTTTAGCATACATGCAGCAGTATTGGATATAGACGGTACTTAGCATACATTCCGCTGGCAGTGTGGTACATAGACTTGGTACCTTAACAGACATGCAGGCGTGTGTTGGTATAGACGGGGTACTTACCCATACATGCGGGCGAGTATTGGTATAGACGGGGTACTTAGCATACTTGCAGGCGAGTGTTGGTATAGACGGGGTACCTAACATACATGCAGGCGAGTATTGGTATAGACGGGGTACGTAGCATACGTGCAGGCGAATGTTGGTATAGACGGGGTACTTAGCATACGTGCAGGCAAATGTTGGTATAGACGGGGTACTTAGCATACATGCAGGCGAGTATTGGTATAGACGGGGTATTTAGCATACTTGCATGCGATTTTTGGTATAGACGGGGTTCTTAGCATACATACATAAGAACATAAGAACATAAGAAAGGAGGAACACTGCAGCAGGCCTGTTGGCCTATACTAGGCAGGTCCTTTACAATTCATCCCACTAACAAACATTTCACCAACCCAATTTTCAATGCTACCCAAGAAATAAGCTCTGATGTGCAAGTCCCACTCAAATCCAACCCTTCTCACTCATGTATTTATCCAACCTAAATTTGAAACTACCCAAAGTCCTAGCCTCAATAACCCAACTAGGTAGACTGTTCCACTCATCCACTACCCAAATTTCCAAACCAATACTTCCTATGTCCTTTTTTAAATCAAAACTTTCAAATTTTAAAAATCCATTACTGCGGGTTCTCTCTTGGAGAATATCCTCAAGACCTTGTTAATATCCCCTTTATTAATACCTATCTTCCACTTATACACTTCGTCAGGTCTCCCCTCATTTTTTCGTCTAAACAAGTGAATGTAACTTAAGAGTCTTCAATCTTTCTTCATAAGGAAGATTTCTAATTGCTATGTATTAATTTTAGTCATCCTACGCTGAATGTTTTCTAACGAATTTTGTCCATTCTGTAATATGGAGACCAGAATTGAGCTGCATAATCTAGGTGAGGCCTTACTAATGATGTATAAAGCTGCAGTATGAATTCTGGACTTCTTTTGCTTACACTTCTTGATATAAATCCCAGTAATCTATTTGCCTTTTTACTTACGCTTAGGCATTGCTGTCTTGGTTTAGGTTGCTGCTTACCATAACCCCCAAGTCCTTTTCGCAATCTGTATGGTTAAGTTCTACATTATTTAACTTATATGTGCTAGGGTTTTGGATACTCCCGAGCTTCAGAACCTTGCATTTATCTACATTGAACTGCATCTGCCACTTTTCTGACCAAGAGTAGAGTTTGTCTAAATCCTCCTGAAGTTCCCTAACATCTACGTTTGAATCAATTATCCTACCTATCTTCGTGTCATCGGCGAATTTGCTCATATCACTAGTAATTCCTTCAACAAGATCATTGATATATATTATAAACAACAACGGGCCCAGACTGATCCCTGTGGAACGCCACTTGTTACTGATCCCCACTCAGATTTAACCCCATTTATGGACACTCTCTGCTTCCTGTCTGTCAGCCATGATTCGATCCACGAGAGCACCCTTCCCCCAATGCCATGAGCTGCTACTTCTTCAACAGTCTTTGGTGCGGAACTCTATCAAATGCCTTACTAAAATCTAAGTAAATATATCGAATTCTTTATCGTGGTCAACAGCCTCAAAAGCTTTACTGAAGAAAGTTAATAAATTAGTTAGACAAGACCGGCCTCTTGTGAATCCATGCTGAGTATCATTAATCAAGCTATGCTTATCGAGATGGCTTCTTATAATCTCAGCTATAATTGACTCTAGTAATTTGCCTACAATTGAGGTCAGGCTTATTGGCGGTAATTTGACGGTAACGACTTGTCCCCTGATTTTAAAAATAGGAATTACATTAGCCATCTTCCACATATCAGACACTACACCTGTTTTGAAGAGATAAATTAAAAATATTTAGTTAATGGTTCACAGACTTCCATTTTGCATTCCTTTAGAACCCTTGAAAAAACTCATCAGGACCCGGTGACTTATTTTGCTTCAGTCGTCTATCTGCTTCACAACCATTTCACTAGTGACTATGATGTTACATAATTTATCTTCTTCTGGCCCACTATAAAAATTAATTACCGGAATATTATTAGTGTCTTCCTGTGTAAAAACCGAGAGAAAATAATTATTTAAAATCGAGCACATTTCATTCTCTTTGTCAGTAAGATGCCCATAGGTTTTTTTAAGGGGACCTATCTTATCTCTGACTTTTGTTCTATATACCTGGAAAAAACTTTTTGGGTTAGTTTTAGAATCCCTAGCAACTTTAATTTCATAGTCCCTTTTAGCTTTTCTTATCCCCTTTTTAATGTCCTCTTAATGTCAATATACTGATTCATAAGATGACCCTCGCCTCTTTTGATACGCCTATAAATTCCTTTCTTATGCCCTAGTAGATATTTCAGCCTATTATTCATCCATTTTGGGTCATTTCTTATTTGATCTAATTTCTTTATAAGGGATAAATGTTCTTTGAGCAGCATGTATTGTGTTCAGAAAACTGTCATATTGATAGCTCTCTTCGTTACCCCAGTCAACAGATGATAAGTGTTCTCTAAGCCCATCGTAATCTGCTAAGCGAAAATCTGGGACTGTTACTGAGTTATCCCTACTATCATACTTCCATTCAATTCTAAATGTAATTGATTTGTGGTCGCTAGCACCCAGTTCTTCTGAAACTTCTAAATTATTAACAAGGGATTCATTGTTTGCCAGAACTAAGTCAAGCAGGTTATTACCCCTTGTAGGTTCTGTCACAAACTGCTTCAGAAAACAATCCTGAACTACCTCTAAGAAGTCGTATGAATTCTAAATTCCCAGTCAAGAAATTCCAATCAATATGACTAAAGTTAAAGTCTCCTAGAATTACTACATTATCGTGCCTTGTGGCCCTAACAATTTCCTCCCATAGTAGTCTTCCCTGGTCCCTATCTAAATTTGGGGGACGGTATATCACACTAAAGTTAATTTTCATGCCCCTCTGAAAATTCTATCCAAACAGACTCTGTATGTGTTACTTCAGACTTAATACCCGTTTTAATGCAACAGTTCAAGCGATCTCGGACATACAATGCCACCCCCACCCCCCTTCCCGATACTTCTATCTACTTGGAACAATTTGAAACCCTGAATGTGACATTCTGCAGGCATGTCCCGACTTTTTGAGTTAAACCACGTCTCAGTAATGGCAAATACATCTATGTTACCTGCACTAGCAACTAGTCTCAACTCGTCCATCTTATTCCTACACTGCGACTATTTGTGTAATATATACTTAAGGACCCTCCTTTCTCTTTATCATTCCTGCTCCTTTCTGTTATTCCACTAAACCTATTACTGTCCTTGTCAATTAGTGCCACTGCCTTCCGATATCCACCTCATGTTGCCTATTACTAGTTCTCCTAGTACTCATATTACTACCCTGAGACTTCACAGTTTTTCCGCAGAAACCCATACCACTAACTATTCCTAGTTTAAAGACCTAACAGCTCCCTCCACTGCGTTGGCCAGTGCTTCCACCCCACACCTAGACAAGTGAACCCCATCCCTGGCATACATGTCATTTCTGCCATAGAAGAGGTCCCAGTTGTCAATGAATGTTACCGCATTTTCCTTACAGTATTTGTCCAGCCAGCAATTGACACCAATTGCTCTGGACAACCATTCATTTCCAACTCCTCTCCTTGGCAAAATGCCACATATGACAGGTTTCCCACCCTTCTTCTAATTATCTCTATTGCTGACCTATACCTGCTAATCAGGTCCCTCACTCCTACGTCTGCCAACATCGTTGCCTCCAGCACTGAGACAGATAATAGGATTGCTCCCATTACCTCTCATGATGTCATCCAGACGGCTAACAATATCCTTCATCCCAGCCCCAGGAAAACACACTCTCTGCCTCCTACTCCTATCCTTCAAACAGAAAGCCCTATCCATGACCTAATCTGGCTATCCCCAACAACAACAATGTTTTACCTTCCTTGGCGTCGTCCGTAGTGATGCTCCGAGTAGTCGACTCACATTCGCCAGGTAGCATTACACCACTTGTAGAATTCGTCATGACGTTCTCGATGGTCTTCGTTGGGGTTTCTAGGGATGTCTCACTCACGTCTGCCAATGCTTCCTTGGTGCTCGTTGTGGCATTCCCAGTAGAACACTCACATTCGTCAGGTAGCACCGAGAATGAGTTGGAAGTTTCCACGGAAGTCTTCTGGTTTCTCGTTGTTTCTGCCTCTCCAACCGTTTTCTTAATCTTCAGCTTGGTTCCATGTTGCCCGGCCACTGACCAAGCTCCCCTCTTAACCTGGGGACTCACAACAGGAGGATTACTACGAATCCTCTTGTTCTCCTCCGTTAATCGCCGTATCTCCAGTTTAGCAACTCTTAGTTCTTCTCTCAGCTGCTGGTAAAGCTGCTCAAGAGAGGGCATCCTGGTTCAGATTCACAGAGAGCACACAAACAGGTCTTCACAGAGCTAAGTACACGTCACCACAGGCGAGTATTGGTAATGACGGGGTACCTAACATACATGCAGGCGAGTATTGGAATAGACGGGGTACCTAACATACATGCAGGCGAGTACTGGTATAGACGGGGTACCTAATATACATGCAGGCGAGTATTGGTATATATGGGGTACCTAGCATACATGCAGGCGAGTATTGGTATAGACGGGGTACCTAGCATACATGCAAGAGAGTATTGGTATAGACGGGGTATCTAACATAAATGCAGGCGAGTATTGGTATAGACGGGGTACTTAGCATACATGCAGGCGAGTGTTGGTATAGACGGGGTACGTAACATACATGCATGCGAGTATTGGTATAGACGGGGTATCTAACATAAATGCAGGCGAGTATTGGTATAGACGGGGTACTTAGCATACATGCAGGCGAGTGTTGGTATAGACGGGGTACCTAACACACATGCAGGCGAGAATTGGTACAGACGGGGTACTTAGCATACATACAGGCGAGTATTGGTATTGATGGGGTACTTAGCAAACATGCAGGCGAGTATTGTTATTTACGGGGTACTTAGCATACATGCAGGTGAGTATTGGTATAGACGGGGTACTTAGCATACATGCAGGCGAGTATTGGTATAGACAGGGTACTTAGCATAAATGCAGGCGAGTATTGGTATAGACAGGGTACTTAGCATACATGCAGGCGAGTATTGGTATAGACAGGGTACTAAGCATACATGCAGGCGAGTATTGGTATAGACGGGGTACTTAGCATACATGCATTCGAGTATTGGAATAGACTGGGTACTTAGGGTATAGACGGGGTACTTAGCATACATGCAGGCGAGTATTGGTATAGACGGATTTCCTAACATACATGCAGGCGAGTATTGGTATAGACGGGGTACTTAGCATACATGCAGGCTTGTGTTGGTATAGATGGGGTACCTAACATACATGCAGGCGAGTATTGGTACAGACGGGGTACTTAGCATACATGCAGGCGAGTATTGGTATAGACGGGGTACTTAGCATACATGCAGGCGAGTATTGGTATAGACTTGGTACCTAACATACATGCAGGCGAGTGTTGGTATAGACGGGGTACTTAGCATACATGCAGGCGAATATTGGTATAGACGGGGTACTTAGCATACTTGCAGGCGAGTGTTGGTATAGACGGGGTACCTAACATACATGCAGGCGAGTATTGGTATAGACGGGGTACTTAGCATACATGCAGGCGAATGTTGGTATAGACGGGGTACTTAGCATACGTGCAGGCGAATGTTGGTATAGACGGGTTACTTAGCATATATGCAGGCGAGTATTGGTATAGACGGGGTATTTAGCATACTTGCATGCGATTTTTGGTATAGACGGGGTACTTAGCATACATACAGGCGAGTATTCGTAATGACGGGGTACCTAACATACATGCAGGCGAGTATTGGAATAGACGGGGTACCTAAAAATACTTTCAGGCGAGTACTGGTATAGACGGGGTACTTAATATACATGCAGGCGAGTATTGGTATAGATGGGGTACCTAGCATACATGCAGGCGAGTGTTGGTATAGACGGGGTACCTAGCATACATGCAGGCGAGTATTGGTATAGACGGGGTACCTAGCATACATGCAGGCGAGTATTGGTATAGACGGGGGAACTAACACACATGCAGGCGAGTATGGAATAGACGGGGTACCTAGCATACATGCAGGCGATATTGGTATAGACGGGTAACTAACACACATGCGGCGAGTATTGGTAAGACGGGGTAACTAACACACATGCAGGCGAGTATTGGTATAGACGGGGTAACTAACACACATGCAGGCGAGTATTGGTATAGACGGGGTAACTAACACACATGCAGGCGAGTATTGGTATAGACGGGGTACCTAACATACACGCAGGCGAGTGGTTTTGGGATAGACGGGGTACCTAGCATACACGCAGCGAGTGTTGGTATAGACGGGGTACCTAACATACACCCAGGCGATGTTGGTATAGACGGGTTACTACAACACGCAGGCGAGTGTTTTGGGATAACGGGGGACCTACATACACGCAGCGAGTTTGGTATAGACGGGGTACCTAACATACACGCAGGGGAGTGTTGGTAAGACAGGAACCTAGCATACACGCAGGCGAGTTTGGTATAGACGGGGTACTAACATAACGCAGGCAGTGTTGGGGGGGA
>NW_026508783.1:0-14605 GCF_026875155.1 Cherax quadricarinatus
GTAAGGGCGGGGGCTTATATACTGAGTGAGGTTTACGAAAACAGGTGGAGGGGGGATCTAGTGGGGAACATCCCCCAAATCGAATAGGGCTTTGTCCAAAAAGGGTTTAACAAGCGTTGAAAAAAATTTTTGTAAGAAGTCCCCTGTGCTGCAGTGTCTGACGTTGTGAAAGAATGGTTTGAAAAACCCCACAAGTTTGGGAAAATTGGGGAAAAAATTTTGCCATATGGGAATCTTTTTAGGAAACGTTTCCCCCAAAACCCCGTGGCTTTATCATGGCCCAAAACAAAAAGGAAGTCGTAAGGGGAGGAGGAGTATGAGGGGAATCGTTTCCCCCCCGCCTGGAGTCGATGTGTTCAGGGGCCATCAATCTTGGGGAGTGTACACATATGGGCCGTAACGGGCTTATATACTGTAAATGAGGTGACTTGAAGCAGGTGGAGGGGTGGGGTCATAGTGGTATCATCCACAAATCGAAGTAGGTCTTTGTCCAAAGGTTGGGAAAAAGCGTTGAAAAAATTTTTTGTAAGGGAAAATCCCATGTTGTTTCAGTTCTGACAGTTGTGATGAATGGGGTTTTAAAAAACCCACAAGTTGGGAAAATTGGAAAAAAAAACCCTTATGCAGCTTTTGGGAATCTTTATTTTAGGAAAAGTTTCGCCCACCCGTGGCTTCATCAGTCCAATACCAAAAAGGAAGTCGTAAGGGAGGGAGGAGTAAAGAGGTAAAACCCCTCCTCAGCCTGGACGATGGTTCAGTCCATCAATCTTGTAGAGTGTAAAGCATAGGGCCGTAGACGTGGCTTATATACTGTAGTGAGGTGACTTGAAGCAGGTGGGGCGGGATCATATTTGGGATATCCCCTAGTTTGAAGGGAGGTCTTTTTCCAAAAGGGTTTAAAAAAGGCGTTGAAAAAATTCTTTTAAGAAAAATCCCATGTTGCTTCATTTCCCAATTTTATAATTTGGGTTTTAAAAACCGACAAGTTGAAGATTGAGACCTTACAGCATATGGGAAACTTTTATTTGGAAACGTTTTGCCCCCACCCTGGCTTCTTCCCGTCCAATAAAAGGGGGAAGTCGTAAAGGGGGGAGGAGTTGAGGAAAAAATACCCCAGGGCCCGGAGTCGATGGTTCAGTCCATCAAACTTGTAGAGTGTAAAGCAAGGGCCGTAGACGTGGCTTTATACTGTAAGGGGGTGACTTGAAGCAGGTGGAGGCGGGATCTTTGTGGTATCATCCACTAGTCGAAGGGGGCTTTTTTCCCAAAAGGGTTTAACAGCGTTTGAAAGGAAATTTTTTGTAAAAGTCCCATGTTTCTGCGGTCTGACAGTTGTGATGAAAAGGTTTTAAAAACCGACAAGTTTAAATTGAGACCCTTTTTGCGGCATATGGGAAACTTTTTTCAGAAACGTTTTTGCCACACAGTGGGTTTTTCTTCCAAACAAAGAGGAATCGTTTAAAGGGGAGGAGGGGTATAGGTTTAAAAGTCCCCAGCCTTGGGGTCCCATGTGTTCAGGGGCCATCCCTTTTTGTAGAGTGTACAGCTTTGGGCCGTAGACGTGGCTTATATAGGGAGTTTTTTGGGGGGTGAAATTGAAGCAGGGGGAGGCGGGATCATAGTGGTATCATCCACTAGTCAAATAGGCCCTTTTTCCAAAGGGTTTTAACAACGGGTTTAAGAATTCTTTTTAAGAAGGGTCCCCCCTTGCGCAGTGGGCTGACAGTTTTGATGAATGGTTTTAAAAAAACCCAAAAGGGTTGAAAAATTTTAGACATTATGCAGGGATATGGGAAACTTTATTCCCGGAAAGTTTCGCCCCCACAGTGGTTCATCATTTCCCAAAACCCAAAAAGGAATTTGAAGGAAGGGGGAGTATGAGGAAAACCCGTCCCTCAGCCCCGGGCGATTGTGGTTCCAAAACCAATCCCCCCCAAACTTTTTGAGTGTACAGCAAAGGGCCGTAGGGCGTGGCTTTTATACTTAGTGAGGGACTGAAGCAGGTGGGGGCGGGGCATAGTGGTACATCCATAGTCGAAGTAGGGCTTTGTCCCAAAGGTTGAACAAGCGTGAAGAATTCTTTGTAAAAATCCATGTTGCGCATGTTGCAGTTGTGATGAAAGGTTTTAAAAAACCGACAAGTTGAAGATTGAGACACTTAGCAGCTTGGGGAACTTTTTTCAGGAAAAGTTTGCCACCATGGCTTCATCAGTCCAATACAAAAGGAATCGTAGGAGAGGAGGATATGAGGTAATCATCCTCAGCCCGGAGTCGATGTGTTCAGTCCATCAATCTTGTAGAGTGTACAGCATAGGGCTCGTAGACGTGGCTTATATACTGTAGTTGAGGTGACTTGAGCAGGTGGAGGCGGGATCATAGTGTATCACATCCACTAGTCGAAGTAGGTCTTTGTCCAAAGGTGAACAAGCTTGAAATTGAAATTCTTCCCTTTGTAAGAAGATCCCATGTTTGCTGCAGTGTCTGACAGTGTGTGATGAATGGTTTGAAAAACCGACAAGTTTGAAGATTGAGAACCTATGCAGCATATGGGAATCTTTATTCATGAAACGGTTTTCGCCACACAGTGTTCATCATCCAATACAAAGAGGAAGGTCGTAAGGAAGGAGGAGAATGAGTAATCAGTCCCCTCAGCCTGGAGTCGAGGTGTTTCAGCCATCAATCTTGATAGAGTGTAACAGCATAGGGCCGTAGAACGTGCTTATATACTGTAGTGAGGTGCTTTAAGCAGGTGGAGGCGGATCATAGTGGTAACATCCACTTAGTCGAAGAAGGTCCTTTGTCCAAGGTTGAACAAGCGTTGAAGAATTCTTTGTAAGAAGATCCCATGTTGCTGCAGTGTCTGACAGTTGTGATGATGGTTGAAAAACCGACAAGTTGAAGATTGAGACACTATTTCTATGCAGCAATATGGGTAATCTTTATTCAGACACGTTTCGCCACACAGTGGCTTCAATCAGTACCAATACAAAGAGGAAGTCGTAAGGATAGGAGGAGTATGAGTAATCAGTCCCTCAGCCTGGGTCGTGTGTTCAGATCCATCAATCTTGTAGAGTGTACATCATAGGGCCGTAGACGTTGCCTTATAAACTGTAGTGAGGTGACTTGAAGCAGGTGGGAGGCGGGATCATAGTGGTATCAACCACTAGTTCGAAGTAGGTCTTTGTCCAAAGGGTTGAACAAGCGTTGAAGATTTCTTTGTAAGAAATCCCATGTTGCTGCAGTGTCTGACAGTTGTGATGAATGGTTTTGAAAAACCGACAATGTTGAAGATTGGACACTTAGCCGCATATGGGAATCTATTATATTCAGGAAACGGTTCGCCATCACAGTGGCATCATCAGTCCAATACAAAGAGGAAAGTCTTAGAGATGAGGAGTATGAGGTAATCAGTCCCTCAGCCTGAGTCCGATTTGTCAGTCCATCAATCTTGTAAGTGTACAGCATAGGGCCTGTAGACTGGGCTTAACTGTAGTGAGGTGACTTGAAGCAGGTGGAGGCGGGATCATAGAGGTATCATCCCACAAGTCGAAGTAGGTCCTTTGTCCAAATGTTGAACAAGCGTTGAAGAATTCTTGGTAAGAAGATCCTCATGTTGCCTGCAGTACACTCTACAAATTGATGGACTGAACACATCGACATCAGCTGAGGGACTGATTAGACCTCATACGTCCTCCTCTCCTTATACGACTTCCTCTTTGTATTGGACGATGACGCCACTGTGGCGAACGTTTCCTGAATAAAGATTCCCATATGCTGCATAAGCGTCTCAATCTTCAACTTGTCGTTTTTCAAACCAATCACACAACTGTCAGACACTGCAGCAACATGGGATCTTTTACAAAGAATCTTCAGACGCTTGTTCAACCTTGGACAAAGACCTACTTCGACTGTGGATGATACCACTATGATCCCGCTCCACCTGCTTCAATCACCTACTACAGTATATACACCACTTCTACGGCCCTATGCGACACACTACAAGATTGATGACTGAAAACCATCGACTCCAGGCTGAGGGACTGATTACCTCATACTCCTCCTCTCCTTACGACTTCCTCTATTGAGTATTGGACTGATGAACCACTGTGTGGCGAAACGTTTCCTGAATAAAGATTCCCATATGCTGCATAATGTCCTCAATCTTCAACTTGTCGTTTTTCAAACATTCATCACACCACGTCAAGACACTGCAGCAACATGGGATCTTCTTACAAAGAATCTTCAACGCTTGTTCAACCTTTGGACAAAGACCTACTTCCGACCTAGTGGATGATACCACTATGATCCCAGCTTCCACCTGCTCAAGTCACCTCACTACAGTAATATAAGCCACGTCTACGGCCCTATGCTGTAAAACACTACAAATTGATGGACTGAACACATCGACTCCAGCTGAGGGACTGATTACTCATAGCTCCTCCTCTCCTTACGACATTCCTCTTTGTATTGACTGATGAAGCCACTGTTGGCGAAACGTTTTCCTGAATAAAGATTCCCCATATGGCTGCATAAGAGTCTCAATCTTCCAACTTGTCGGTTTTTCAAACCATTCATCACAACTGTCAGACGCAAACTGCAGCAACAAGGGATCTTCTACAAAGAATCTTCAACGCTTGTTCAACCTTTGGACAAAGACCTACTTCGCCTAGTGGATGATACCACTATGATCCCCGCTCCACCTGCTTCACGGTCACCTCAACTACAGTCTATAAGCCACGTGCTACGGCCCCTATCTGTACACTCTACAAGATTGATGGACTGAACCCATCGACTCCTGCCGAGGACTGATACCTCATACTCCACCTCTCCTTACGACTTCCTCTTTGTATTGGACTGATGAAGACCACTGTGTGTCCGAAACTTTCCGAATAAAGATTCCATAGCTGCATAAATGTCTCAATCTTCAACTTGTTCGTTTTTCAAACCATTCACACAACTGTCAGACACGGCAGCAACATGGGATCTTCTTACAAAGAATTCTTCAACGCTTGTTCAACCCTTTGGACAAAGACCTACTTCGACTAGTGGATGATACCACTATGATCCCGCCTCCACCTGTTCAAGTCACCTCACTACAGTAAATAACAGCCACGTCTACGCCCTAGCTGTACACTCTACAAGATTGATTGACTGAACACATCGACTCCAGGCTGAGGGACTGATTACCTCAACTCCTCCTCTCCATACGAACTTCCTCTTTGTAATGGAACTGATAAGCACGTGTGGCGAAACGTTTTCCTGAATAAAGCATCCCATATGCTGCATAAGTGCCTAATCTTCAACTAGTGCGGTTTTTCAAACCATTCATCACAACTGTCCAGACACGAGCAGCAACATGGGATACTTCATAACAAATATTCTTCAACGCTTTTCAACCTTGGACAACGACCTACTCGACTATTGGATGATACAACTATGATCCCGCCCCACCTAGCTTCAAGTCAACCTCACTTACAGTATATAAGCCACGTCTACGCCCTATGCTGTACACACTACAAGATTGAATGGACTGAACACATCGAACTCCAGCTGAGGAGACGATTACCTCATACTCCCTCCTCTCCTTACACTTCCTCCTTTGTATTGACTGATGAAGCCACTGTGTGGCGAAACGTTTCCTGAATAAGATTCCCATCATCTGCATAAGTGTCTCAATCTTCAACTTGTCGTTTTCAAACCATTCATCACAACTGTCAGACACTGCGCAACATGGATCTCTTACAAAGAATTCTTCAACGCTTGTTCAACCTTGGACAAAGACCTACTTCGACAAAAAAAAAAAAAGGGTAAATAGTGGATGATACCACTATGACCCCGCCTCCACCTGCTTCAAGTCCCTCACTACAGTATATAAGCCACGTCCTACGGCCCTATGCTGTACACTCTCAAGATTGATGACTGGAACACATCGACTCCAGGCTGAGGGACTGATACTCATAACTCCTCCTCTCCTTACGACTTCTCCTCTTGTATTGGACTGATTGAGCCACTGTGTGGCGAAAACGTTTCCTGAATAAGATTCCCATATGCTCATAATTGTCACAATCTTCAACTTGTCGTTTTCAAACCATTCATCACAACTGTCAGACACTGCAGCAACATGGATCTTTTACCAAGAAATCTTCAACGCTGTTCAACCTATTTGACAAAGTCCTACTTCGACTAGTGGATGATACCACTATACCCGCCTCACACCTGCTTCAAGACACCTCACAACAGTATATAAGCCACGTCAAACGGCCCTATCTGTACACTCTACAAGATTGATGACTGAACCACATCGACTCCACTGAGGGACTGAATACCCTCATACTCCCTCCTCTCCTTACGACTTCCTCTTTGTAATTGGACTGATGAAGCCACTGTGTGGCGAAACGTTTCCTGAAATAAAGATTCCCAATTCTGCATTAAGTGTCTCAATCGCAACTTGTCGGTTTTTCAAACCCTTCATCACAACTGTCAGACACTGCAGCAACATGGGAATCTCTACAAAGAATTCTTCACGCTTGTTTCAACCTTTGGACAAAGACCTACTTCGACTAAGTGATGATACCACTATGATCCCCGCCTCCACCGGCTTCAAGTCACCTCACTACAGTATATAAGCCACGTCCTACGCCTATGCTTACACTCACAAGATTTGATGGACTGAACACATCGACTCCATCTGGAGGACTGATACCTCATACTCCTCCTCTCCTTACGGACTTCCTCTTTGTATTGGACTGATGACAGCCATGTGTGGCGAAACGTTTTCTGAATAAAGATTTCCCATAGCTGCATAAGTGTCTCAATCTTCAACTTGTCCGGTTTTCAAACCATTCAACACAACAGCAGACACTGCAGCACAGGGATCTTCTACAAAGAATCTTTCAACGCTTGTTCACACCTTGACAAAGACTACTTCGACTGTGGATGATAGCCCGGGGGGGGTTCCATGGGCGGGGGGGGGGAAACCTATTCCACTAGGATCCCCGCCTGGCCACCGCTTAAGTCACCTCACCAGGATAGAAGCCACGACTCGCCCTATGCTGTACAAACAAAAAAAAAACTAAGGATTTTTGGATGGACTGAACACATCGACTCCTGGCTGAGGGACTGATGACCTCATACTTCCTCCTCTCCTTAACGACTTCCTCTTGTATTGGACTGATGAAGCCACTGTGTGGCGAAACGTTTCCTGAATAAAGATTCCCATATGCAGCATAAGTGTCTCATCTTCAACTTGTCGTTTTTCAAACCTTCCATCAAAACTGTCAGACACTGCAGCAACATGGGATCTCTTACAAAGAATTCTCAACGCTTGTTTCAACTTGGACAAAGACCCTACCTTGACAGTGGATGATACCACTATGATTCGCCGCCTCCACCTGTTTCAAGTCACCTCACTACAGAATATAAGCACGTCAACGACTATTCTGTACACTCACAAGATTGATGGACTGAACACATCGACTCCAGGCTAGGGACTGATTACCTCAAACTCCTCCACTCCTTACTACATTCTCTTTGTATTGGACTGAGAAGCACTGTGTGGCGAAAACGTATCCTGAATAAATATTCCCATATGATGCATAAGTGTCTCAATCTTCAACTGTCGGTTTTTTCAAACCATGCATCACAACTGCAGACACTGCAGCAACATGGATCTTCTTACAAAGATTCATCAACGCTTGTTCAACCAATGGACAAAGACCTACTTCGACTAGGGATGATACCCACTATGATCCCGCCTCCACCTGCTTCAAGTCCCCCCCCACCCAACCCCCCTCACTACATTATATAAGCCACGTCTACGGCCCTATGCTGTACACTCTACTAGATTGATGGACAGAACACATCGACTCCAGGCTGAGGGACTGATTACCTCATACTCCTCCTCTCCCTAGACTTCCTCTTTGTATTGGACTGAAGAAGCCACTGTGTGGCGAAACTTTTTCCTGAATAAAGATACCCCATATGGCTGCATAAGTGACTCAAACTTCAACATGTCGTTTTTCAACCATTCATCACAACTTTCAGACCGCAGCCACATGGATCTTCTTACAAAGAATACTTCAAACGCTTTGTTCAACCTTTGGACAAAGACCTACTTCGACTAGTGGATATACCACTATGACCCGCCTCCACCTGCTTCAATCACATCACTACAGTATATAAAGCCACGTCCTACGGCCTAAAGCCTGTCCCTCTACAAGATTGATGGACTGAACACATCGACTCCAGGCTGAGGGACTGATTACTCATACCCTCCTCTCCTTACGACTTCCTCTTTGTATTGGAACTGCTGAAGCCACTGTTGTGGCCGAAACGTTTTCTGAATAAAGGGATATTTTATTACCCATAGGCCTGCATAAGTGTCCTCAATCTTCCAACTTGTCGGTTTTTCAACCATTCATCAACAACTGTCAGACACTGCAGCAACAGGTATCTTCTTAACAAAGAAATCTTTCAACGCTTGTTCAACCTTTGGACAAAGACCTACTTCGACTAGTGGATGATACCACTATGAATCCCGCCTCCACCTGCTTCAAGTCACCTCACTACATTATAAAAGCCACGTCTACGGCCCTATGCTGTACCCTCACAAGATTGATGGACTGAACACATCGACTCCAGCTGAGGGACTGATTACCTCATACTCCTCCTCGCCTTTTACACTTCCTCATTGTATTGGACTGATGAAGCCACTGTGGGCGAAACGTATTCCTGAATAAAGATTCCCATATGCTGCATAAGTTCTCAATCTACAACTTGTCGGTTTTCAAACCATTCATCACAACATGTCAGACCACTGCAGCAACATGGGATCTTCTACAAAGAATTTCTTCACGCTTGGTTCAACTTTGACAAAGACCTACTTTCGACTAGTGATGATACCACTATGATCCCTCCTCCACCTGCCTTCAAGTCCACCTCACTACAGTATCTAAGGCCACGTCGTAACGTGGCGCTCTCAGTGAGTGATGCGTTGTGTTAGCACGACACTACAATGATAGATGGACTGAACACATCGACTCCAGGCTGAACAGTAGGCACGTGATTACCTCATCTCCCTGCCTGCTCCATACGCCTTCCTTTGTATTGGACTGATGAAGCCACGTGTGGCGAAACGTTACCTGAAATAAAGATTCGTCTCGATAACATCGGATGCACGGGAAAGAGTGTCTCAATCTGAGCGAGCTTGTGTCGGGGGGGAACAAACGGTCTAGATTCGAACTGAATACTGTCAGACTTTCTGCGGGCAGGGAGGGCGGAGGGGGGATCTCTTACAAAAGAATTCTGCGGCAACCTTGTTCAAACCTTTGGACAATGACCTACTTCGACTAGTGGGATGATACCACTAATGACCCGCCTCCACCTGCGTCGAGTCACCCACTACTAGTATAAAAGCCACGTCTACGGCCTATGCTGTACGCTGACTACAAGAATTGATGGACTGAACACATCGACTCCAGGCTGAGGGACTGATTACCTCATACTCCCCCTCCTTACGAACTTTCCTCTTTGTATGACTGATGAAGCCATGTGTGGCGAAACGTTTCCTGATAAGATATTCCATACATATTGCATACAAGGTATGGTGTCTCAAATCTCAACTTGTCGTTTGACACCTTTTTCGACACTACCATTCATCACAACTGTCATACACTGGCAGCAACAATTTGAGAAATGTACAATCTTAAAGAATTCTTCAACGCTTGTTCAACCTTTGGACAAAGACCTACTTCGCTAGGGAATGATACCACTATGATCCCAGCCTCCACCTGCTTCAAGTCACCTCACTACAGTATATAAGCCACGTCTACGGCCCTATGCTGTCACTCTACAGATTGGATGACGGAACACATCGACTCCAGGCTGAGGGACTGAATACCTCATACTCCTCTCTCCTTACGACTTCCTCTTGTATTGGACTGATGAAGCCACTGGTGGCGAAACGTTTCCTGAATAAAGATTCCCATTATGCTGCATAAGTGTCTCAATCTTCAATCTTGGCGGTTTTCAAATCATTCATCACAACAGTCAGACACTGCAGCAATCATGGCTCTTCTTACAAAGAAATCTTCAAGCTTTGTTCAACCTTTGCCAAGACCTTACTTCGAATAGTGGATGATACCACTGTGATCCCGCTCCACCTGCTCAAGTCACCTCACTCAGTATATAAGCCACGTCTACGCCCTAAGCTGTACACTCTACAAGATTGATGACTGAACACATCGACTCCAGCTGAGGGACGATTACCTCATACTCCACCTCTCCTTACGACTTCCTCTTTGTATTGGACTGATGAAGCCACTGTGTGCGAAACGTATCCTGAATAAAGATTCCCATATGCTGCATAAGTGTCTCAATCTTCAACTTGTCGGTTTTTCAAACATCATGCACAACTTGTCAGACACTGCAGCAACATGGGATCTTCTTACAAAGAATTCTTCAACGCTTGTTCAACCTTTGGACAAAGACATACTTCGACTAGTGTATGATACCACTATGATCCCGCCTCCACCTGCTTCCAGTCACCTCACTACAGTTATAAGCCACGTCTACGCCCTATGATGTACACTCTACAAGAATGATGGACTGAAACAACATCGACTCCCAGCTGAGGGACTGATTACCTCATACACCTCCTCTCCTTACACTTCCTCTTGTATTGGACTGCTGGAATCCACAGTGTGGCGAAAGCGTTTCCTGAATAAATATTCCCATATGCCATAAGTGGTCTCAATCTTCAACTTGTCGGGTTTTTCAACCATTCATCACAACTGTCAGACACTGCAGCAACCTGGGATCTTCTACAAAGAATTCTTCAACGCCTTGTTCAACCCTTTGGACAAAGACCTACTTCGACTAGTGGATGATACCACTATGATCCGCCTCCACCTGCATCAAGTCACCTCACTACAGTATATAAGCCACGTCCCCTACGGCCCTATGCTGTACACTCTACAAGATTGAAATGGACTGAACACTCCGACTCCAGGCTGAGGACTGATAACCTCATACTCCTCCTCCTCCTTACGACTTTCCTCTTTGTATTGGACCTGATGAAGCCACTGTGTGGCGAAACGTTCCTGAATAAAGATTCCCATATGCTGCATAAGTTGTCTCAATCTCCAACTTGTCGTTTTTTCAACCATTCATCACAATTATAGACTTTGTTTGGTAGCGGTGTTGATGCGTGGAGAATTGATGATCTGACGAGCTCTTTCATTGCAGTCTTTGATGAAAAAAGAAGGAAATTGTAACTCAGTGAATGTTTGGTGAATGTAAGTACAATTCCTCTCAAGAAACCAGGACTACAAATTCGGTATGCTCTTAGGAAAAACCCGATGATGATGCCTCTTTTGGTCTTGGTATCTTGACTGGAATAGAAGTGTGTGAGATCATTTTTATTGGTGGGTTTCCGATAAACTTGAAATCTTAGGTTGTTGTCTACTTTGTGAATGAGGAACGTCGAGGAAAGGTAGCTGTCATTGGACTCTTCTTCTCGTGTAAACTGAAATTGCTGGTTCAACTGCGTTGAGCCTTGCCTGAAGATCCCGTACATCAAAACGTTTTGGAGTTATTACGAGTTATTACAAAACGTTTTGATGTACGGGATCTTCAGGCAAGGCTCAACGCAGTTGAACCAGCGATTCAGTTTACACTAAAGGAAGAGTCCAATGTCAAGCTAACCTTCCTCGACGTCCCCTCATTCACAAAGTAGACAACAACCTAAGATTTCAAGTTTATTGGAAACCCTCCAATAAAAATGTTCTCACACACTACTATTCCAGTCAAGATACCAAGACCAAAAGAGGCATCATCATGGGGTTTTTCCTAAGAGCATACCGAATTTGTAGTCCTGAGTTTCTTGACGAGGAATGTACTTACATTCACCAAACATTCACTGAGTTACAATTTCCTTCTTTTTTCATCAAAGACTGCAAGAAAAGAGCTCTTCAGATCATCAATTCTCCACGCATCAACACCGCTCCCAACAAAGTCATAATTCTTCCCAACAGCCAGGTTGCACTAAACGTCTCAAAAGTACTTTCACAAGCTAACACCAGAGTCGCCATCGCTTCTACCACTTCAATAAAGGATCTAACCAGGACAAAACCCAAGCACCACGAACCAGTCAATGCAGGAGTTTACACTATACCCTGTGGAGGCTGTGACAAGATCTACGTAGGTGAAACAGCAAGAAACCTCGACACCCGCCTCAATGAACACATATACGCATGTAGGAACGACAACTTAAACAACGCCTGTGTACAACACCGAAATTCCACCAATCATCTTATGAAATTCAGAGACGCCCAATTAGTGATAAAAGAAACTAATTTCCGCACACGCAAGTGCCTTGAATCAGCACTGATCGCTGTTTCGAATACAATTAAACAAAACAACGGCAGCTTCACCATCTCCGAAGTCTTAGCAAGAATCCTCCTGAAAACAGTAAACCCTGCCATCACATAGTCTCTCCTGTTATACTACACAAAGCACAGAGAGTGAACACTGAAACAACCTGCCTCATTCCAGTTTATATTTGTCCAACCTATTTTTATGTTACCCAAGTAATAGCTTTTATATCCTTTTACTCATGTACGAATTAATTGCTCTACCATATTGTATTACTTTTGTCACTACCACTACTACTACTACTACTACTACTACTACCACTAGTGAACATCGAAATGGTACCTCACTAGTATTCACCTCACTCTGAGCCTTTATATACCCTCTGTGTCCATGTATTGTTTGTAATGGCTTGATAAAGCTCATGGAGAGCGAAACGTTGCCACAATAAATGTCACATTAGTTGCACTTGTGTCCTTTTACTTTACATATTGTCGGTAATTCTACCAACTTTATTACAAGAAACTTCTTCATCGCTATCCCACATAAGAACACTGTAGAAGGTCTGCTCACAAACTTGTCCAGTCTCCTTTCCAAGCTACCCAAGTTTTTAGACTCTACAACCCAACTCGGTACATCATCAGATGCAGCATTCTTCACCTGACCTCAGCCGGACTATAAATACTCGCGTTCCTTCCACCCCAGGTAGTTCTGTTTGTGACTTGAAAAAGCCCACTGTGTGGGCGAAACGTAGTCAATAAAGGATCACATTATACTGCATTTGTGTTTATATTGCCTTAACCATACAGATTGCGAAAAGGACTTGGGGGTTATGGTAAGCAGCAACCTTGGACCAAGACAGCAGTGCCTAAGCGTACGTAATAAGGCAAATAGATTACTGGGATTTATATCAAGAAGTGTAAGCAACAGAAGTCCAGAGGTCATACTGCAGCTTTATACATCATTAGTAAGGCCTCACCTAGATTATGCAGCTCAATTCTGGTCTCCATATTACAGAATGGACATAAATTCGTTAGAAAACATTCAGCGTAGTATGACTAAATTAATACATAGCATTAGAAATCTTCCTTATGAAGAAAGATTGAAGACTCTTAAGTTACATTCACTTGTTAGACGAAGAATGAGGGGAGACCTGATCGAAGTGTATAAGTGGAAGATAGGTATTAATAAAGGGGATATTAACAAGGTCTTGAGGATATCTCTCCAAGAGAGAACCCGCAGTAATGGATTTAAATTAGATAAGTTTAGATTTAGAAAGGACATAGGAAAGTATTGGTTTGGAAATAGGGTAGTTGATGAGTGGAACAGTCTACCTAGTTGGGTTATTGAGGCTAGGACTTTGGGTAGTTTCAAATTTAGGTTGGATAAGTACATGAGTGGGAGGGGTTGGATTTGAGTGGGACTTGCACATCAGAGCTTATTTCTTGGGTAACATTGAAAATTGGGTTGGTCAAATGTTTGTTAGTGGGATGAATTGTAAAGGACCTGCCTAGTATGGGCCAACAGGCCTGCTGCAGTGTTCCTCCTTTCTTATGTTCTTATGTTCTTATAAGTGGATGACGGGCATAAACAAGGGAGACATTAATAAAGTACTGAGGGTGTCGAACCAGGTAAGAACCAGGGATAATGGATTTAAGTTGGATAAATTTAGATTTAGAAAGGACATAGGTAAGTACTGGTTTTCTAACAGAGTTGTAGATGCGTGGAACTGTCTTCCCAGTGGGGTGATAGAGGCTAGGACCTTGGGTAGCTTTAAGAAGAGACTGGACAAATATATGAGTGGGAGGGGCTGGGTTTGATTGGTGTTGGGGGGTGCGGGAGTTGTTTCTTGAGTAGCTTTAGGTAGAGATCGTTTTGATAAGGACCTGCCTCGTATGGGCCAGTAGGCCTTCTGCAGTGTTCCTACATTCTTATGTTCTTATGTTAAATTCGTTAGAAAACATAAGAACATAAATCTAAATTTATCCAACTTAAATCCATTATTCCTGGTTCTTACCTGGTTCGACACCCTCAGTACTTTATTAATGTCTCCCTTGTTTATGCCCGTCATCCACTTATAAGAACATAAGAACATAAGAAAGGAGGAACACTGCAGCAGGCCTGTTGGCCCATACTAGGCAGGTCCTTTACAATTCATCCCACTAACAAACATTTGACCAACCCAATTTTCAATGCTACCCAAGAAATAAGCTCTGATGTGCAAGTCCCACTCAAA
>NW_026508784.1:0-13886 GCF_026875155.1 Cherax quadricarinatus
CCATCCTTCCCCACTGTATTCCCCTCCTTCCTTCTCTGCTCACATCATTCCTTCACTTCCCACCTCCTTTCTTTCTCTTCCCCCACCTTCCCCCTCACTGCCCCAACTCCTCCTTCACTGTCCACCTTCCTTCACTGTCCCAACTCCCTTCCTTCACTATCCCAACTTCTTCCTTCACTATCCCAACTCCTTCCTTCACTGTCCCACCTCCTTCCTTCCCTGTCCCACCTCCTTCCTTCCCTCACCCACCTCCCTACCTTCTCTTTCTCACCTTCTTTCCCTGTCCCACCTCCTTCCTTCCCTCTCCTACCTCCTTCCTTCCCTCTTCCACCTCCTTCCATCCCTCTCCCACCTCCTTCCTTCCCTCTCCCACCTCCTTCCCTCACTGTATTACCTCCTTCCTTCCCTGTCTAACGTCGTTCCTTCACTGTCCCATCTCCTTCCTTCTCTGTCCCACCTCCTTCCTTCACTATCCCAACTCCTTCCTTCACTATCCCAACTCCTTCCTTCACTGTCCCACCTCCTTCCTTCCCTGTCCCACCTCCTTCCTTCCCTCACCCACCTCCTTCCTTCTCTCTCTCACTTTCTTTCCCTGTCCCCACCTCCTTCCTTCCCTCTCCCCCTCCTTCCTTCCCTCTTCCCCTCCTTCCTTCCCTCTCCCACCTCCTTCCTTCCCTCTCCCACCTCCTTAGTAAACAATACAAAGAATAACCAGATGTTTTCCCAGGATATCTGGATAATCAAATCATCAATACAAAATTTAATTGAAGATATAAATTTGCTGATTCAAAGAAATACTCGGATTTCTACTTGAATAAAGAATCGGCAGTATAAGCTAGAATATTACCACCAAATTAGGGTCTTGAAGGACACAGCAGTCACCAACTCTACCAAAATTCCTTAGTTTTTTTTTGTTGTTGTTGCTGCAAACATGGAAGTTCTTAATACACAGCGATATTCCAGCTTGGAGAGGCTGGAATGGCAGGGAAGTTTGGATAGAGTTTTCTTTTTCTCCTCATGACGACGGCAAGAGTAGTGACTAAGAGAGATTATTTGTGTTGGTTCAAGAACTTCTGTTATCACTGCATTTGCTTACGGGAATTAACGCTCTGGTGTTCTTCATGTCTATGACAGGTGAAAATACTGTTACTGATGGTACTGAGATTATATTCAAGTATGTTGGTAGTTTGATTTCTGCTTTAAGTGTAATGGGAAGGTTCCGCCTTCTAAAATGTTGTTAGTGGTGAAGGGAGATGTTGGTTGTGGTCAAATTATGCTTCAAGATAGTTCTCGCACTGTGATGTCGAAGATGGCGGAGAGAAAATGTTGTATCTTTTCTAGAACATTGAAGTGAGTGCAGTTTTCATTATTTTACTCTACTTATAGTTGTGTGCTGCTACCTTAGTGTGTCCCAGCCTTAATCTGGCTATTGTTATATCTATTATTCTAGTTTTATGCCTTGTGAGTTTCCACACTTCCCAATTCTTTCTTAATAGTCCAACAGTGTTGAAAAGCATGAAATCTTCCGAAACTGATAGCCAAACTGTGTAGGTTTTGTATGTGTAGCAATAAACACTTAGGTAAGATGTACGTTTTCCTGTAAGAAGGTGGGTGATTTTCATGGACTTGGACCGACTTTGACTCATCTTTGACTGCTTGCTGAATTTTCCATATTTTGTCTCAGTTTTGTCTCAGGACTAATGTGAGCAATAACACTTTTGCTACTGCTGCTGCTTCTACATCTACCACACTATCACTTTTTCTTCTTCTTCTGTTTTCTGGGCTTTTATTTTTTTTTTCACTCTTGTTTCTACTGCAAACCTTCTGTAAACTGGTGCAGAGAAAAATAACTAAAGTTGTGTTTAATGTTTGACCACTTGCTAGAATTCACTCAGTCCTGGGGGTAAATGTAAAGAACTGAGCCAACTAGTTGTTTTACAAGAATGGTAAACAATACCGGCAAGATGAAAACAGACACTTGTGTAGCATCTGGGTATAATTATTGTAGACGTTTCGCCATCCAGTGGCTTTATCAATACAAACTCTAGGACATACCATTCTTTTACAACTTAAATACCTAAACCTCATTCGTAAGTCGACTTCAAACACAATCTTCTCGCTTGTTGCAGTTCACAAGTTCCAATCTATTGCGTTATACATATTATGTTTTCTTTTTTATGACTCAGTAAATTGGTCCTATTATTTTCTTGCTTACACTTCATGTAATTAAATTTAGACCAACCTTCGATATGTGTTGCAGACAATTCAATTATAATACTTTTTTCTGTGTGGTAGTGTTGTTGATACTGTCTTTGCTTCTTGGTGAGTTGGTGTACCAGACGAGAACTTTCTTAGCCTACCCCTCCCCCTGGGACAAATAAAGCTTGTTAAAGATACTTATAACAATTATAAAAATGAGTCTGATTAAAGCCAATGTTTCTGCTGCAGTGTAGCGACTCTCACAAAATATTGCATTATAATTAATCCATTTTGAAAAGAGTTCCTTCTGTTAATGGGGTCAAGATTTCTTCAGTATCACAAATAATATTAATTACATATTAATTATATTTCCGAATTTCATTGCTTTTCCCAAAGTAGTCAATAGTTTTTGACAAGATTTCTTAGTTTGAGGGGAGTGAGGGGTAGTGAGGGGAGGGGTGGGCAAGTGCTCACGTAATTTAAAAATAAAGAATAAGGAACAGTGGAGTAGACTGAGTAGACTGAGCTCCTGCAAATTAAATCAATGAAATTTATTTTTCTTGCTGACTCGTCTTGTTGCTTCTTCAACTGCCTCTAACCATTAAGTTATTAATTATGTTGACACTGTTCTACCTTGCTGCTTCTTAAACATGTGAAAAATAAAGATCTTTGAACTACGGTTCCAGAAAAAGTCGAACACCTAACTACACTTATTTAAAAAGTGAACAGTGACTTAATCACCCTAAAATAGCTACAATATAATAAAAAGAACGAAACCAACAACCCAAGTTATTCTTCAGGTGCAGTAAGAGGAGATTTAAAAATGGTGGCCACTTGGGAGTCTTGAGTGTGTAATGTTACCAAAATAACAAAAAAAGACACAATACCGTGACTGGAACAATACACAAATAACCTGCACATAGAAGAGAGGAGCTTACGACGACGTTTCGGCCCGACTTGGACCATTTACAAAGTCACATTAACGAAAAGGAGAGCAGGATGGGTATATATAGGGAGGAGGTGGTAATAGAAGTAGTAGTGGTAGTAGTGGAGGGAAGGTAGTAGTAGTGGGGAGGTAGTAAGAGTAGGAGGGGCCAGTCAAATACTAAGAAGAGCACTGCAAGGGAGCTGGTGCCCACAGAGGGCACCAAATATTTTTTCTTGAGGGATTGCAGAAAATTTGTAAAAAAAAAAAAATCATATTATTAGGGCGTTTCAGAATACAGGTCTCTCTGAGATAAAAAAGAAAATGTCTCTTCAATTTAGCTTGTGTATGTCCTTTGCCATATTTACAAAACTGTCCTGAAATCTGCACTATTCCAGTGCGGGCAATGAAGTACAGGGGACAGGGGGTTATGATGTACGGGGATACCTTTATGGGATCATTGAGGTACAGAACGATATGGTCTATGACTATACCTTTATCGGATCATTGAGATACAGAGGGTTATGGCATACAGGGATACCTTTCTTCGGATGCTGAGTGACCGAAATATATTTAAATTGTGATTCATGTTACACATTCACCTATAATAAAACCTGGGGCTGTCAGAGTGACAAGTTCTGGTCTTCATCCAGTGTCCATGGAGAACACAGTGAACCTTCATGCTGATACAAGCCACAAAAAATCAACCGAATAACCTCTGCAGCCAGGGCTAGTTTGGCAGTTCTAGGAGAAGCCTTCAGAAATCTCAACAAAGTCATTAAGGGCTCTTTATACAACGTATGTCAGGCGCAGCTTCGAGCTTGCGCCACCAGCAAACCTGATACAGCATCTTCAGAAGCTGAAGAAAGTACAGTGTTATGCAACGAAATTAGTTCCAGAGCTAATGAATATGATCTCTGAAGAGAGGCTAGTGAATCCGACCCTGTCGACATCAGAGGACCGATGAACCAAGGAACACATAATACTCAGGTGTTGCAACCCCTGAATGGGTTGCAATGACTAATATGTTATATATAATTATTACCTTTTTCATATAATTTTATATTGCTTATATTTGCAATAATAGCTAAATCGTAAATGTATTGCTTTATATTATTATTTGACTTAGCTTCCATTGGTTAGGTAGAATGCAACATATTATGTGCTCAGTTCAAGTCTTGATTGTCTAACTACTGTAATTATCGCTCTTTGCTCGTTTCCCTGCCGGCTTCTTGCTGGGCAGCGACCCATGGAGCTATCGCGTGATCGAGGGGAGGGGGTGTCCTCACCTCGCCTGAAGTATTCAGCCTGGTCTAGACTCTCTTGGTGTTTGGACAGACCGTGTCTCATTATTCTTGTTAGTTCTGGAGACTCTGTTCACAGGACATTGTATAGACTTAGTGATTTTCGACGTTGTACTGAGGTTGTGTGTCACTAAGACACTCTGAGCAACTCAGGTTCTGAGCTGTAGCTTCTGACCTAATTTGTACTGGTATCAGTGTATTATCACAGTCGGGGATTTTCTTATGCTGAACTTAGATTTAGTATTATGGGAGTTTTATGATTATTATTAATTTGTTTGAAGTGATTGATTTAATTTAATTTGATGATATACCTCTAGACTTAATAAATTTATTAAATTTTAATTTCTCCAGTTAGTAGCCTACCAGTTGTAATCCTGAAGCACTATTGAATCATACTGAATTCTAATGGATAATTGGACAAAGATACTGACTAATTGTTACGAAAACCCAGTAACATGCTGGATGCTAGAAGGGCAGTCCTTTCTAGTATTCACTGGAGATCTCTAAGCTTTTAGAATCGCGTTTTTTGTAACAAATGGGGGCCTGTCCGGGAGGCTCTTGATCCAAGGTGTTGGAGAAATTGTCCAGTTTGACATACTAGTAACTCTATGTTCAAAACACTTTGAGTACTTTTCCTAATCTGAAGACTTTGAGTTTAGTCTTGTACAACATACCAGGTGGATGTATGTACCTGACTGAGTCTCTTGATCCAAGGAGATGGAAATACTATTTAAGAGCTCTAACTCTAAGATAACCAACACTAAAATTCCTATTAGGATTATAGTTTCTCATAATCACTCTCTCGTAGTACATTTATTTTCGTGATGTATGCCAAAGTGAAACAGTTAATTGATACTCTGACTTTGTCTGAGTTAAGTACATTAAAACTTCAGACGTGTTGGCGAGTAGCCAAATATCTCGGTGTGACGTATAACAGGAATTACACCGCAGAAACTGGCAGAGCGTTAATTAAAGATATATTTGTTTCCTGCTCATACAGAGATGTCTGATTATGATTCAGATTCAGAAAGCCTAGTGTCACAATTAGGAAGTATGACTCTATTTGATTACTTAGAAGAAAGAGCAACCATGGCAGAAGTGTCTGAGCCTAGTGAACCTCCGCTCACACCTTCCCACCTCACTGACACAATAGTAGAGAGTGTAGCTGGTAGGATGATGCAGCTACATACTAGTACAGTGTATGCTACACCTGTATATACTTATCCTAGACCAGATCGAGACTCTCTAGAGACGGCTGGACGAAGTGTCCGACCTAAGGACCGTCCAGACCACGTTAGATTCCTTACTCCTCCATTACCCACTGGTCCTATCTCTCAGGAACAGTTTGAGAGGTTTGAGTGCCTCATTATGTTGCAGACTGCACAAATAGAGGCTCAGAGGAAATTGAACAAAGAAGAATTCCAGAGAGAAAATGTTCGTCTTGGAAGACAACAGACTAATAGATCACAGGACACATTTAATGTGCAGAAAGCTGTATCCATGGTTCCTAAGTTTTTTGAGAGTGACTTAGACACCTATTTTGATGTGTTTGAGAACCAGGCACGTGCTATGAACTGGCCACGTAAGCACTGGGCTACCTTGTTGCACACAGCTTTGACAGGAAGAGCTCAAACTTGTACTGCTGCTTTAGCCTTTGCGAAGTACATTAGTTATGATGCTGTCAAGCAAACTATTCTAGAGACATATAAGTTATCAACGTGCATTTCGTACGTTACAACGACGACACGATCAAACTTGTGTAGAGTTTGCTCGTGAGAAAAAAGTTGCATTTGAGAGGTGGTATAGATCTGCCAAGTGTAACAACTACGACAGTCTTGTTCAGTTGTTACTACATGAAGAGTTTAACAACTGTATGTCTGCTGACATACAAGAATATCTGATCGATCATACTACCTCGGATATTCTGGAAACCGCAGCATTAGCAGACAATTACGAGATTTCTCACAAACTTGTACGTACTAAAACACAAAGAAACAAGGTATCTAAAGATTGTCCTAGAAGTTGGCAACGTAAAACAGCTGCTCATTGCCGGCCTGATGTATCTGCTACTGTAACTTCTCGTACCTTTACCAGGAAAACTCACAATCCTGAATCTGTCTCTGTGGCTAGACAGAAATCTGATATCGAGAAGAAGAAAGTTAAATGTACCTATTGTAACAGAAAAGGACATGCTAGAGAGTATTGCTATAAGTTAGAAAGAGATACGTGAAGCAGTCGTGCGGCTGGCGCCCCCACACAAGTCGTATCTTCTTCCGAGTAACAAAGGCACCAAAATCCTAGTAATACCTCTGACCCTACTGTTTTAGATAATATTACTCAGAACAGATGACTAGCGTCAGAAAGTGTATCTGACGAAAAGATTCGTTCAGCAATGAGTCCTTACTTTTCGAGAGGTAAAGTAGGATTTGACGAATCACATCTAACTGAGATAATTTCTTTCAGAGACACTGGCAGTTATCTCACGTTATTATGAGAAGATGTACTGCCCATAACTGACGATACCTATTGCAAGATAGATGTATTGTTAGAAGCCTATGGAGGGGCTGTTATAAAAGTACCTCTTCATAAAATTTACATTGAAACAAGCTATTATACTGGTTATATTTCAGTGGGTATTTCCAGTGGTGTATTTCCCATCAGGTCAGTGACTTGTTGATAGGGAACGATATCCTTCATGCTGGTATATGTAAAGAACCACTTGTGATTGATAATAACACTGATGATAATTATGCCATTGAAGCTTGTAGAGAGAAACCTATTTTATTTCCTCTCAGCACAATTACTAGAGCTATGTCAAAAATACAACAACCATCCTTGTCTCCTGTTGAGTTAGTGGATGACAATGATTTGGGCTTGAATATGTTGTTTAGTGACGCTCTGCGCCCAGGATCATTAACACCAACTCCCCTGTGTTATCAACCTAGTCAGGACACAACTGAAGTTAAATTTCTAACTCATGATGATTTAATCAAGGATCAGTTTGTTGATCAGTCACTGGAAAGACTGAGAGATATAGCAGTTACTGAGGGAGAAGCAAAGGATCTCGATAATTGTTACTATTATAGTAACGGTGTACTGATGGAGAAAAATACATGTAAGTTGTCAGCTGATAGTGTTTCCACCACAGTCAAGCCTCTCGAAGTGTTACCAATTACATTTCGTGAACAAGCCATTGATTTTGCTCACAATAGTCCCATAGGAGGACATTTGGGTGTCAAGAAGACACTCGGTAAACTGGCAAAACATTTTACTTGGCCAAAGATGAAGGAAACAGTAGCTGATCATGTGCGACGTTGCCACGTGTGTCAAGTGACAGGCAAGCCAGCACACACACCTCCACCTACACCTCTCACTGTGTTCATTAGTAGCAAAGTTCAGTTCATCTGGACTAGAGATTGTTCAGACTCGTTCAAAAGATTGAAACGTTTGCTCTCCTCTGCTCCTGTGTTGAAAAGTCCTAATTTTAATCTTCCCTTTTTACATATAGAGGCGAGTGGTTATGCAGTGGGTGTTGTGCTGCTCCAACAGTCAACATTCACTGATATTCTCCATCCTATATGTTACTATTCATCTAAGCTTAAACGACACCAGAAAAATTATGCCATTATTGAGAAAGAGGCTCTAGCTGTTGTGGTGTCCTTGGAACATTTTGACGTGTATTTGGGCACTTCCCCATTTAAAATTAACGTTTTTTCAGACCACAATCCACTCACCTACATAAACACTATGAAGAGTAAGAATGCTAGGATCATGAGGTGGGCTCTCAGAATCCAGCCTTACTCTATTAGTATAAAACACATAAGTGGTCATTGTAATGTAATTGCTGATGCTCTGTCACGTCCTTAATAATTATCAGTTACATTAAATCAAAGTAATTTTAATGCCCAAATACCTTTTGTTATTTGCTACGTCAAACTCAGTAAAGTAACTTAATAAATAACAAAAAGGCACAATACCGTGACTGGAATGATACACAAATAACCCGCACATAAAAGAGAGAAGCTTACGACGACGTTTCGGTCCGACTTGGACCATTGACAAAGTCACACTAACAGAGGTGGAGCAGGAGGGCTATATATAGGCAGGAAGAGGTGGAGGTAGTAGTAGTATTATTATTAGTAGTAGTAGTAGTACAAGAATTGTATATAATACCGACAAGATGAAATTAAGACACATGCACAACACCCGGGCATCCCCATCATAGACGTTTCGCCATCCAGCCAGCCACTGGATGGCGAAACGTCCACAACAAAGACAACCAGACGTCGCACATGTGTCTTAATTTCATCAGTAGTTGTAGTAGTAGTAGAAGAAGAAGAGGTAGTAGTAGTGGTAGTGGTAGAAGTGGGAAATAAGGATGACGAGCCAGTCAAAAACAAAGGAAGGGGAGCACTGCAAGAGAGCTAGATGCCCACAGAGGGAGAGCAAGCGCACAGAGGTGCGTGAAAGGGGAAGTGGTGAAATAAAATAAATGAAGAAGGAACTGAAACACGAGACAGGAGAGAGAAAGACAACCCAGAGGAGAAAAGGAAAGAGGAAAGGGGAAGAGGAAGAAGAAAAAGAAAGAAAAAATGAGGATTCAGGTTAAGTCACGGGTGTTCTGAAGTTTGGAGCATTTTACAATGTAGTGGGAGAGGAAGGCATCTACAGAGACGAAGCCAGGGTTAAGGTTCATACAAGGAAAGTTGTGTATTAGAGAGGATTCAACTAGACGGCGACTGTTCGAGTTGGAAGTAGGGAAGACAGTTTTAGCAGAAGACCAGTCAATAGGATGGCTATGATCTCTGACGTGAGAGAAAAGAGCATTGTTAGTGTCGGCAAGCCTAACACTATTTTTGTGCTCCCTAAGTCTGTCAGAAAGAGATCGACTAGTTTCTCCGAAGTATTAGAGAGGACAGGAGGAGCAAGAAATAGAGTAGACACCAGGAACATCTGTAGAGGGAGGAGAGGTATGAACGAGATTAGTGCGAAGAGTGTTAGTCTGGAGGAAGGTAAGCTTGATGTCTAAGGGACGGAGAGAATTGTTGAGATTAGAAAGACCGGAAATGTAGGGAAGGCAGAGGATAGAAGAGTTCCCATGAGTAGAGAGTTTGGGAGAGAAGAAATTGCGTTTAGCACGTGAGAGGGCAGAGTCTATGAATTGGGAAGGGTAGCCAAGACAGGAGAACGAATTATGAAGAGTGGAAATTTCTGCTGGAAGGAACTGAGGATCACAGATGCGGAGGGCACGGAGAAAGAGGGAGATAAGAACACTTTTCTTGACAGGGGAAGCATGATAGGAAAAGTAGTGAATGTACATGCCACTGTGCATAGGTTTACGGTAAACGGAAAAGGAAAAACCTGTATCTGAGCGGTGGACATGGAAATCAAGGAAAGGAAGCAAGGAATTAGATTCCCATTCAGCTTTAAACTTAATGGAAGGGGCAAGATTATTAAGAGCTTCAAGAAAAGATTGGAAGAGACTGGAGACATGAGGCCACTGAGCAAAGATGTCATCCACATAGCGGAGCAAGAGTGAAGGTTGCACATCGAGGGTAGGAAGAAGAACAGTCTCGAAGTATTCCATGTAAAGATTAGCAAGGACAGGAGAGAGAGGAGAGCCCATAGCGACACCGAAGGTTTGAGAATAATATATCCCTTGGAAGGAAAAGGAGTTAGAGTCCACACAGAGGCAGATCAGATCAAGAAAGACATCAGTGGGGATAGGGAGATGAAGAAACTCTTCATGGGCCTTCTCTCTAAGGAAATCAAGGACATCATCAAGAGGGACATTGGTGAAGAGGGACTCAAACGTCAAGACTTAGCATCTTACAGGTTGGGAGAGAGCGAACCCGTTCAATGAAGTCTTGAGAGTGACGGAGGTGGGCAGGAGAAAAAGTACCAAGAAAGGGAGTGAGGGTTTTGGCCAGCCAAGAAGCAAGAGAATAAGAGACAGAACCTCTAGAGGATATGATAGGACGAAAAGAAATATCAGGTTTATGAGTTTTGGGAAGGCCATAGAAATAGGGAAGAGAGGGACAGATGACACGAAACCGTTGAACAAGGTCAAAGTCAGGAGGACAGAGGTCGGAGAGAGTCCTTAGTTTTTTGTTGAAAGTTCTCTTGATGCGATCAAGATGGTTGGAAACGAGAGGAGTGTAGGTGCGTGAGTCAGAGAGCAAGACATCAGCTTTACGGAGGTAATCCTCGTGATCAAGGATAACAACCGAATTACCTTTGTCAGAAGATAGTATGACAATGTTAGTGTTGGATTTAAGAGAAGAAAGGGCAAGTTGGTAATGGCGTGGAAGGTGGTGATTCTTGGAAAACAGACTAACAAGAGCAGGAAGGAGAGCACCACGAAAAGTGGACAAGTCAGGAAGATTACGGAAGCAAGATTGACGAAAGGAATCAAAAGAGCTAATCAGGGAAATACCAGCGCGAGGAGTAGGCGAAGTGGCAAAGGAAAGGCCAAAACCAAGAAGTTCAAGCTCATATTGAGAGAGTGAGACAGAAGACAGATTACTAACACAGTCAGTGAGGGAGAATTTAGACCAAGGGCTAGCTGAGATGAGACGTTGAAGTTTATTTTGTAGTTTGGAAGAATGAATTTGTGCATTCAGGCGAGCAGTGTCAAAGGCAATGGTAGAGAGAAGGTTACAGAGATCCTGTGGTAGAGCCGCAAAGAGAGCACGTTGACGTTGACGGAAAGTAAAGAAGGCATCTTCAACCTGTGATTTAGTAGAAAGAATGAGCTGTTGAAGTAGGAGACGGGCATGATCAGGAAAGGGAGTGCCCAGTGGGTTGGTTTTCAGGAAGTGGGAGAAGGAAGAGGGCAGAACTTGTTGAGCAAGACAGTCACGTAGGAAGCGAAGCTGATTCTTACGGCGCCTGGTAGCAATAAGAGCAGCCTCATAAGATCGAAAGAGGGGTTTAAAAGAGGGAAGAACATTAAAAATGTTGGAGAGAATATGACGCTTAACTGCGGGGTCCATAAATAACAAAAAGGCACAATACCGTGACTGGAACGATACACAAATAACCCGCACATAAAAGAGAGAAGCTTACGACGACGTTTCGGTCCGACTTGGACCATTGACAAACTCACACTAACAGAGGTGGAGCAGGACGGCTGTATATAGGCAGGAAGAGGTGGAATTAGTAGTCTTTCTCTCTCCTGTCTCGTGTTTCTGTTCCTTCTTCATTTATTTTATTTCACCACTTCCCCTTTCACGCACCTCTGTGCGCTTGCTCTCCCTCTGTGGGCATCTAGCTCTCTTGCAGTGCTCCCCTTCCTTTGTTTTTGACTGGCTCGTCATCCTTATTTCCCACTTCTACCACTACCACTACTACTACCTCTTCTTCTTCTACTACTACTACAACTACTGATGAAATTAAGACACATGTGCGGCGTCTGGTTGTCTTTGTTGTGGACGTTTCGCCATCCAGTGGCTGGCTGGATGGCGAAACGTCTACGATGTGGATGCCCGGGTGTTGTGCATGTGTCTTAATTTCATCTTGTCGGTATTATATACAATTCTTGTACTACTACTACCTCCACCTCTTCCTGCCTATATATAGCCGTCCTGATCCACCTCTGTTAGTGTGACTTTGTCAATGGTCCAAGTCGGACCGAAACGTCGTCGTAAGCTTCTCTCTTTTATGTGCGGGTTATTTGTGTAAGTAACTTAATCCCTCCAGCCCATATTAACTATGTATACTCATGTCATGTCTAATTATTATATTTATATATTCACAGTAATGATGTGTGTGAGGAGGAGACATAAGCTGAGTGTTGAGTGGGTAGTGTTGTTTGGGCGATGTACTGCGTGTGGTGCAACACTCTCCTGCCTCAGACCCCCCCTCACTACACACCTTAAGCTGTTTCATACTCAGATGTCCATACTGCCTCGCATTCCACAACCACTACTTAAGAGTGGAATGCTGTCTCCTGTCTATAGCACAAGACTATTATGCTTGTCTACGCTATCCTGTCTCTACACTGATGTACATAACAACGAGTATGCAGAGATACGATACTGTGTACTGCCCTAGTACTAGGGGCATATCTTATTGTATAGACGCTGTGAAATTATAGAGGTGCTTGGCGCAAGAGTGACTCTGATTAATGTTTATATTATATTGTTATTAAAGTATCATGAGTAATCAGTAATGATGTGAAAGACATTAGTGCAACTCCTAGTGCGACCGTTTGTCGTGTTGGGGGGTGTTGCAACCCCTGAATGGGTTGCAATGATTAATATGTATATATATAATTATTACCGTTTCATATAATTTTATATTGCTTATATTTGCGATAATAGCTAAATCGTAAATGTATTGCTTTATATTATTATTTGACTTAGCTTCCTTTGGTTGGGTAGGATGCAACATATTATGTGCTCAGTTCAAGTCTTGATTGTCTAACTACTGTAATTATCGCTCTTTGCTCGTTTCCCTGCCGGCTTCTTGCTGGGCAGCGACCCACGGAGCTATCACGTGATCGAGGGGGGTGGGTGTCCTCACCTCGCCTGAAGTATTCAGTCTGGTCTAGACTCTCTTGGTGATTGGACAGATCGTGTCTCATTATTCTTGTTAGTTCTGGAGACTCTGTTCACAGAACATTGTATAGACTTAGTGATTTTCGACGTTGTACTGAGGTTGTGTGTCGCTAAGACACTCTGAGCAACTCAGGTCCTGAGCTGTGGCTTCTGACCTAACTTGTACTGGTATCTGTGTATTATCACAGTCGGGGATTTTCTTATGCTGAACTTAGATTCAGTATTATGGGAGTTTTATGACTTTTGTGGAGGATCTGCTGATGGTCCCTACTTTAGTGTCGTTATATTATCTCCTTGATCCTGATTGTGTCGCAGTTGCTTGTTATATTGCTATTGGGCTTAGCATTCTTTTTATTGTTCAAGCAGACTGTTCTGATTGCCGGTTGGTCAAGAAGTTAGTTAATGTGAGGACTGTCAGTCACTTGTTTAAGTCTAGTCGAGTCGTGAGACATAGTGAACTACTTAGAGCATTTACACACATACACACAAACTTACTTGTACATATTTGTAATATCTTATTAAATGTTAATGTACCAGACGGTACTTAAGAATTATAAATGTGATATGTTCTTTCAGCACAATACTATTGTATACGAGAGAAGTGATTATTATTAATTTGTTTGAAGTGATTGATTTAATTTAATTTGATGATATACCTCTAGACTTAATAAAATTTATAAAATTTTAATTTCTCTAGTTAGTAGCCTACCAGTTGTAATCCTGAAGCACTATTGAATCATACTGAATTCTAATGGATAATTGGACAAGGATACTGACTAATTGTTACGAAAACCCAGTAACATGCTGGATGCTAGAAGGGCAGTCCTTTCTAGTATTCACTGGAGATCTCTAAGCTTTTAGAATCGCGTTTTTTGTAACATCAGGATTCAAGAGAGT
>NW_026508785.1:0-13900 GCF_026875155.1 Cherax quadricarinatus
CCCAGGGGGAAAAAGGGAATACTTGTAGACTGTAGTCGTACAAGAGTCTTCAAGGTATTTTTTCTGTCAAGCCTTGTGGGCATATTTGGAGAAGAGAGGAGTTGGCAAGGCCGTCGTGAAAAAGGGATGAGGTTGATTAATGTGGTTAAATTGAGCCCCGACGAGGGACTCACTACAAAAGAGTCGAAATGTGTAGTACGTACATCAGAGAAAAGAGATAATTTACATTCACTCTTTACCATCTTTTTTCAGGAGTCCCGGAAATTTCCTCCCCCCTGCATTTTTTTTTTCCTGTTACCCAATTTTTCTTCCATCTCACCCTCCCCATCTTCCTCCCCCCCGGTGGGGTGCTGTAGAGTGTAAACAGGGCCATTTTTGAGGGATTCGGGGAAAACCCGGTGAACCATACTGAAGTCCTGGAGGTGCGAGTAATGCCAGTACTCTGGAGGATTGGGGGGAAAGGGGGCTTTTTGAAGAATGATTAAATGTGACGTCGCGTTTGACAAGACATTGAATGAAGACTGATGTGTTTTCCTTTTGAAGTTGTGTATTTTTAAATTTGCTCCCAAATTATCTTTGCTCTTTGCTATCTCGCTCTCCCCCTCCTTCCGTTGCTTTTAAAAAATTGAGTTTGCTTCATATTAGTTGCAAAAAAGGACACTAAAATTCTGCGGGGAAAGTTTGAGAAGCCTTTTCGTAGAGAGAGGGAGGAGAGGCGAGAAAAGAGGGGGAGGGAGAGAGGGAGAGAGAGAGAGGGAGAGAGAGAGAGAGAGGGGAGAGAGATGGGGAGAGAGGGGAGAGAGAGAGAGGGAGGGGAGAAAAGGGGAGGGAGAGAGAGGGGAGGGGGAGAGAGGGGGGGGGAGGGGAGAGAGGGGAGGAGAGGAGGGGGGAAAAGAGGGGAGGGAGAGAGAGAGGAGGGAGAGAGAGGGAGGGGAGAGAGAGAGGGAAGGAGAAGAGAGGGAGAGAGGAGAGAGGAGAGAGAGAGGAGAGAGAGAGTGAAAGAGGAGAGGAGAGGAGGAGAGAGAGAGAGAGAGAGAGTATGAGACCGTACAGACATTGAGAGAGGGAAAGAACCGGCGGAGTGGTATAGATGGAGTGAAGATGTAAAATAATAATAAGAGAAGCCATGATTATGACATACAAAATACTTAAAGCAGAGTCTGAGGAGATAAAGATAGACTCCAGTAGGAGAAGAAAGAACAGTAGGAAAAAGACATATAAAAAATTTACTCGCTATACGAACGTCTTGAGGTCAAGAAAAAAGCGCTTTCAATATAAAAGTGTTTTTCAAATTAATTCAAGTGGACTATGACACCGTGAAAGTCGACTCCACAAGGTGTGTCAAAGATATATCTGTGACAAGGAAGTTTCCCGTCAGTCAGTGGAGAATACTGAGAAATATGCACAACACACAACACACACACACGCAACACACACACGCAACACACACACGCAATTACACACACAACACATACACAACAGGAGAAGATTGGAGGAACACCTAGAAAGGAATGATCTCATCAACAGAAGCCAACATGGGTTTCAGGGATGGGAAATCCTATGTCACAAACCTATTGAAGTTCTATGACACGGTGACAGCAGTAAGACAAGAGAGAGAGGGGTGGGTGGATTGCATTCTCTTAGACTGCAAGAAGGCGTTTGACACAATTCCACACAAGAGATTAGCGCAAAAAACTGGAGGACCAAGCAGGATAACAGGGAAGGCATTACAATGGATCAGGAATACTTGTCAGGGAAGACAGCAGCGAGTCATGGTACGTGGCGAGGTGTCAGAGTGGGCACCTGTGACCAGCGGGGTCCCACAGGGGTCAGCCTAGGACCAGTGCTGTTTCTGGTATTTGACGGAAGGAATAGACTAAGAAGTGTCCCTGTTTGCAAATGACGTGAAGTTGATGAGAAGAATTCATTCGATCGAAGACCAGCAGAGTACAAAGGGATCTGGACAGGCTGCAGACCTGGTACAGCAATTGGCTCCTGGAGTTCATCCTACCAAGTGTAAAGTCATGAAGATTGGGGAAGGGCAAAGAAGACCGCAGACGGAATACAGTCTAGGGGGCCAGAGACTACAAACCTCACTCAAGGAAAAAGATCTTGGGTGAGTATAACACCAGGCACATCTCCTGAAGCGCATATCAACCAAATAACTGCTGCAGCATATGGGCAGCCTATCAAACCTCAGAACAGCATTCCGCACATTTAATAAGGAATCGTTCAGGACCCTGTACACCGTATACGTTAGGCCCATATTGGAGTATGCGGCACCAGTTTGGAACCCACACCAGCCAAGCAACGTAAAGAAACTAGAGAAAGTGAAAAGGTTTGCAACAAGACTAGTTCCAGAGCTAAGGGTATGTCCTTCGAGGAGAGGTTAAGGGAAATCAACCTGACGACACTGAAGGACAGGAGAGATAGGGGGACATGATAACGACATACAAAATACTGAGAGGAATTGACAAGGTGGACGAGGACAGGATGTTCCAGATATGGGACACAGCAACAAGGGGACACAGTTAGAAGTTGAAGACACAGATGAATCACAGGGATGTTAAGGAAGCATTCTTCAGTCATAGTTTGGGAAGCGATGTAGTGGAGGCAGGAACCATACATAGCTTTAAGCAGAGGTATGACAAAGTTCATGGTTCAGGGAGAGTGACCTAGTAGGGATCAGTGAAGAGGCGGGGCCAGGAGCTATAACTCGACCCCTGCAACCACGACTAGGTGAGTACACACACACACACACACCTGAGAACAGCATTCCGATACTCAGTAAGGAATCATTCAAGACACTGTACACCGTGTATGTCAGGCCCATACTGGAGTATGCAGCACCCTGTTTGGAACCCGCACTTGATAAAGCACGTCAAGAAACTAGAGAAAGTACAAAGGTTTGCAACAAGGTTAGTTCCAGAGCTAAGGGGAATGTCCTATGAAGAAAGATTAAGGGAAATCGGCCTGACGACACTGGAGGACAGGAGGGTCAGGGGAGACATGATTAACGACATATAAAATACTGCGTGGAATAGACAAGGTGGACAAGGACAGGATGTTCCAGGGAGGGGACACAGAAACAAGAGGCCACAATTGGAAGTTGAAGACACAAATGAGTCAGAGAGATAGTAGGAAGTATTTCTTCAGTCATAGAGTTGTAAGGCAGTGGAATAGCCTAGAAAATGACGTAGTGGAGGCAGGAAACCATACACAGTTTTAAGACGAGGTTTGATAAAGCTCATGGAGCCGGAGAGAGAGGGCCTAGTAGCAACCGGTGAAGAGGCGGGGCCAGGAGCTAGGACTCGACCCCTGCAACCACAATAGGTGAGTACAAAAGGTGAGTACACACACACAACACACACAACACACACAACTCACAAACACACACAAACACACCACACACACACAACACCTTTGTATTTATTAAATCCACTTACCCTAGGTAATTTCTCTCCTTCACCTTTTATTATTTTCTTAAACAGTCCACTAGATCCAAAATGATCTCCCAAATAAACAGAAAATGGAGTTTACTCACTAAAAACGGGAAGCTGGATTCCTCTCCTTTGAGGGGGGACTTAAGACAGCAGGAGCTGCCTTGCTGGGCTATCACGGAAAACTCTTTTGAAGAGTTAAGACGTATTTTTAACATTCATCGAAGATTTAAAAAGCTTTTTGTTGTTGGATATTAGTTATTGGGGGGGGAGGAGAGTAACCACAAATTTGTATGCTCACCTATATGTGGTTTCAGGGGTCGAATCACATCTCCTGGTCATGTGGGTGTGTGCTCGCGCGCGCCCCACTTGTGTGATTGCATGTCGTCGAGTCTCAGCTCCTGGGTCCAGGCTCTGAGCTTTGAGCTTCTGGGCTGACTTTCACACTGGCTTCCACAGCCTTATCGTACCTTTCTTAAGGCTGTGTATAGGTCCTGCCTCTTCCAGTCCTCAGGTCCTATTTCCTGATCTCTCTGTGTTTCAAGAAATGAGGGCAGTGTGAGTGCGCACAATAGTAGTAGTCGTGGTAGTAGTAATAGTTGTTTTAAGTAGTAATAATAGTAATATTAATAGTAATAACAGTACTAATAGCAGCAGTTGTAGTAGCAGAACAACCAGTAGTAGAAACAATAATAGTAGTAGTAATTACAAATAAGTGGTGGCAAGCAGCAGCAGCAGCAACAAACAGCAGCAGCAACAGCAGCAGCAGCAGCAGCAACAGCAGCAGAAGTTACAGCAGCAGCAGCAGCAGCAGCAACAGCAGCAGAAGTAGCAGCAGCAGCAGCAACAGCAGCAGAAGTAGCAGCAGCAGCAGCAGCAGCAGCAGCAACAGCAACACCACCACCACCACCACCACCAACAAACGACAACAACAACAGCAGCACCAGCGTTGAGCTACCTAGGGATCGTAACTTGTGAGTTTAAATATCCATGAAACTATGTATGGAGTTGAATTCCATCACCCTTCCTCTTACTACCCTCACTCACCATCATCCATCTTCACTGGAAGAGACATAACATTTGTTCCCAACGTGTAACTATCATTTAGAATAGAGTAGCAACACATTAAGAGAGAGAGAGAGAGAGAGAGAGAGAGAGAGAGGAGAGAGAGAGAGAGAGAGAGAGAGGAGAGAGAGAGATGAGGAGAGAAGAGAGAGACAGAGAGAGAGAGAGAGAGAGAGAGAGAGAGAGAGACAGACAGACAGATAGAGAGGTATATCTGTCTCATTGCATATACGCTGGTTATAATTTTAAAACCCTACTGTAGGTATTATTGTTTACTAGTGGTGAACAAGTGACATACAGCCTTAATGACCACCTTATACAAGACAACAAGCTTGAAGCACATCCGCTACTGACAGTCAATCACCTCTCGTGTAGTGGGCTCCAGACTGTCAACACTAAAACATTTCGCTTCCATTCCATTATCCATTTCAATGAAATCGATAATACAAACCCATGTGGCTCCTCAAAAAAAGTAACTTTCCGATATAATTCCAGATTAATTCACTCGTGCCCTAAAATATTACTTTCCTCTCGGAACACCGAGCAGTGTTATCGGATATCAATGAGCTTTAATAATGTTGCTAGATTACATCTAGCTAGGAGGAAAAGTTTGCAGTACCTAGAGTACTGACGCTAGGTACAATCTATACTAGGTAGACCCCTCATAGGTACCTCAATTGGTTAAAACATAGTCCCCAATAGGTATTATATTACTGACGCTAGGTACCATCTATAGTAGGTAGACCCTCACAGGTACCTCAATTGGTTAAAAACGTAGTCCCCAATGGGTATAATATTACAGGTAAGTTGATGCAGATATATTCAGCACATGCGTATCTCTATTACCGAAACGTTTCGCTTACACAGTGGACTTCTTCAGTGGCATAAAAGTTCTTCAGTCTCCAGTGTCAGATTCTCCAGTATTTGACTGACGAAGCCTGTTTTAAAGGCTAAACTTTTCAACACAAACTTACCCAAATATTGCACATGTACCTTATTGACCAATACTAATTATCTATATGCATTCCCATATAAGGACTATTTCACTGGTAATTTACTGTAAATTTTATTTCAAAAGTAATCTCCCATTCGTAATCATACAAAGGTAATTACTCACAGGTATTTGCTAATGGGTACTCTCCAAAGCACTAACCCATGAGCACTCTCCAATAGGTAATCCTCAAATGTAATTCATGAAAGAAATTAATATATATATTATATATTATATATTATATATATATATATATATATATATATAATATATATATATATATATATATATATAGGTATAGGTATAGGTAGTAGGTTGGTAGACAGCAACCACCCAGGGAAGTACTACCGTCCTGCCAGATGACTGTGAAACAGAAACCTGTAACTGTTTTGCATGATGGTAGGATTGCTGGTTTCTTTTTCTGTCTCATAAACACGCTAGATAACAGGGATATCTTGCTACTCCTACATACACTTTGGTCACACTTCACAGACACGCACATGCATATATATATATACATACATCTAGGTTTTTCTCCTTTTTCTAAATAGCTCTTGTTCCTCTTTATTTCTTCTGTTGTCCATGGGGAAGTGGAAAAGAATCTTTCCTCCGTAAGCCATGCGTGTCGTATGAGGCGACTAAAATGCCGGGAACAATGGGCTAGTAACCCCTTCTCCTGTAGACATTTACTAAAAAAAGAGAAGAAGAAAAACTTTATAAAACTGGGATGCGTAAATGTGCGTGGATGTAGTGCGGATGACAAGAAACAGATGATTGCTGATGTTATGAATGAAAAGAAGTTGGATGTCCTGGCCCTAAGCGAAACAAGCTGAAGGGGGTAGGGGAGTTTCGGTGGGGGAAATAAATGGGATTAAATCTGGAGTATCTGAGAGAGTTAGAGCAAAGGAAGGGGTGGCAGTAATGTTGAATGATCAGTTATGGAAGGAGAAAAGAGAATATGAATGTGTAAAATGAAGAATTATGTGGATTAAGTAAAGGTTGGATGCGAGAAGTGGGTCATAATAAGCGTGTATGCACCTGGAGAAGAGAGGAATGCAGAGGAGAGAGAGAGATTTTGGGAGATGTTAAGTGAATGTATAGGAGCCTTTGAACCAAGTGAGAGAGTAATTGTGGTAGGGGACCTGAATGCTAAAGTAGGAGAAACTTTTAGAGAGGGTGTGGTAGGTAAGTTTGGGGTGCCAGGTGTAAATGATAATGGGAGCCCTTTGATTGAACTTTGTATAGAAAGGGGTTTAGTATAGGTAATACATATTTTAAGAAAAAGAGGATAAATAAGTATACAAGATATGATGTAGGCGAAATGACAGTAGTTTGTTGGATTATGTATTGGTAGATAAAAGACTGTTGAGTAGACTTCAGGATGTACATGTTTATAGAGGGGCCCAGTTATATCAGATCACTTTCTAGTTGTAGCTACACTGAGAGTAAAAGGTAGATGGGATACAAGGAGAATAGAAGCATAAGGGAAGAGAGAGGTGAAGGTTTATAAACTAAAAGAGGAGGCAGTTACGGTAAGATATAAACAGCTATTGGAGGATAGATGGGCTAATGAGAGCATAGGCAATGGGGTCGAAGAGGTATGGGTAGGTTTAAAAATGTAGTGTTAGAGTGTTCAGCAGAAGTTTGTGGTTAAAGGAAAGTGGGTGCAGGAGGGAAGAGGAGCGATTGGTGGAATGATGATGTAAAGAGAGTAGTAAGGGAGAAAAAGTTAGCATATGAGAAGTTTTTACAAAGTAGAAGTGATGCAAGGAGGGAAGAGTATATGGAGAAAAAGAGAGAGGTTAAGAGAGTGGTGAAGCAATGTAAAAAGAGAGCAAATGAGAGAGTGGGTGAGCTGTTATCAACAAATTTTGTTGAAAATAAGAAAAAGTTTTGGAGTGAGATTAACAAGTTAAGAAAGCCTAGAGAACAATGGATTTGTCAGTTAAAAATAGGAGTGAGAGTTATTAAATGGAGAGTTAGAGGTATTGGGAAGATGGAGGGAATATTTTGAGGAATTGTTAAATGTTGATGAAGATAGGGAAGCTTTTGTTTTCGTTTATAGGAAAAGGGGAGGAAAAACATTTGAGGATGGGGAAGGGGCCCCCCTGTGGTGGGGGGAAGTTCGTGGGCGTGGGTTTAAAATAAAAGGGGTTAAGGCAGCCGGTTAAATGGGATAAAGTAAAAAATTTTAAAAAAGGGTTTTGGGGTAAATTTTTGGGAGTGGTTTGGTGCAATTATTTAATAAAGGGAAAAGGAAAGGGTAAGGTACCTAGGGATTGGCAGAGGGGCATGCATAGTTCCTTTTTTTTAAAAGGGAAAAAGGGGGATAAAAAAGTGAAAAAAATTAAAGGGGATAAGTCTGTTGAGATCCCTGGAAAAGTGTTTTTGTAATTTTTTAATTGAGAGAAAAAAGGGAGTAAGACGGAGAAAGGAAATGCAGATGAAACGGAAGTTTTGGGAAAGGTAGGGGGTGTGTGGGACCGGGGTTTTTTTACAGTGAAACATAAAGTAAAACAGTTTTTTAAAAAAATAAAGAGGTCTTTGGGCTTTTAAAAGGTTTTGGAAAAAGGGGCTATGACAGGGGGGAATAGGGGGGCCCAAAGGGGGCAGATTTTTCCCGGTGTTGGGAAGGAGTGAAAGGGTTACTGAAGCAGAAAAAGATTTTTTACGAGGATAGTGGGGCTCAATTTGATTTGGTGGGAAAAGGGAGGGAAATTTTTTTCCCAGAAAAGGGGCCCTTTTTTGGCCCAAGGGAAAGGGGGGATGCACCGTTTTTTTTTAATATATTTATGGGGGGGGTTGAAGAAAAGTAAATGCGGGGGCCCCTTGGAAAGGGGGTGGATTTTAAAAGATAAAAAAATCCACTTTAAAGGGGGATTTTGCACAGTTGCATTTGCTGATACACTGTCCTCTTGGGAGATTTAAAGAAAAGTTGCAGAGATTGGTGGATGAATTTGGGGGGTTGGCAAAAGAAAAAAATTGAATTAAATACGGGAAAGAGAAAATTTAATGAGGATAACAAAAAATTAGGTGAGAAAAAATTGGATATAAAGATGGAGGGAGAGGAGTATGGAGGAGGTGAATGTATTCGGTATTTGGGGGGTGGATTTGCCCAGGGGAAATGGGTCTATGAAAGAAAGGTGAATCTTTAAAATTTGATGAGGGGAAAAGGGTGAGTCTCTGGAGCCCAAAGAATTTTTGTCCTTGGGGGGCCCAAAGGGGGGAAATTGTATGAGATTTTTAGTTTTAACCAACGTTTCTTAAAAATGGGTGGGGAAGCATGGGTGATGAATGTTGCAGCGGGAGAAGGTTTGGAGGCAGTAAGATGCCCATGTCTGAGGAAATGTGGGGTTTGAATAAAAAGGGCGGGAAAAACCCCCGTATTTGGAAGTTAGGAGGAGGTGGGGGGGATTCCCCAAAAATGTTGCCCAGAAGGCTGGGGGAAGGGTTGAGGGGGGTTGGGAAAATTTTGGAGAGAAGGGGCGAAACAAAATGATTTAAGGTGAATCAGTTGTAGTGGAAGGAAGGGGGGGGTGGGGGTCGGCCTAGGAAAGGTTGGAGGGGGGGGGGTTAAAGGGGGTTTTTTGTGTGGGGGGCCCTTGGACTTCCAGCAGGCCATGCGTGAGCGTGTTTGGTGGGGTTTGAAGGGAGACAAAGGGTTTTTTTAATATTTTGACGGGGCTGTTTGGAGAGTGAGCAAGAAATTTTTTAGAAGGGGTTAAAAGGGAAAACCCGGCGGGCCAGACTTTATGCCTGGAGAGGGGAATTACAGTGCTGCACTCTAAAGGGGGGTTTTAAATTTTGCATTTTAAAAAAACTGTAAAAAAAGGGCACCCTTCGGGCCCAGCCAGTGGGGGAGTAAATTGATGGTAAAAATTTTTTTCTTTTTGGGGCCACCCTGCCTTGGGGGAAAAAACGGCCAGGGGTGAAAAAAAAAAAATATTTTTAAATATATATTAATATATATATTTTTAAAAATTTTTTAATTTTATATATTATTTTAAATTTTAAATATATATATATTTTATATATAAATATTTTTTGTTTTTTTCCTAAGTTGCTTTAAACCCCCCAAAGATTCACTAAAGTTTTAAAGGTTTAAATTCATAGTAAAAAAAAAACTTTATCATTAAACCATGTTGCCATAAACCCAAAGAGCAGAAAATCATAAGGGCAAAAAAAAATCGGGAAATAAATAAATCATGGTGTAAAAAAATCCGGGGGGACAAAAAAAATTGGGTTTCTTTAAATTTGCGTTTTTAAAACCGTTTTTGTAATTTTTTGTGGGCCCAAACCCCAACTTTTTAATGGAATTTATGACCAAATTCCATTTTAAAAATTCCCTTTCATGTGAAAAAATTTTTAAAAAATTCATTTTTGACCGATATATGTAAGGGATATTTCTTAAAAAACAGTTCAGAAATTTAAGTATGCTTAAAAAAAAATGGGAAATTTTTAAAAGTTTTTAGACCCAAAATAAAGGGAATTTTTTTTTAATAAAAATACACACTGTAAATAATTTTTTATGCATATATAAATTATATATATATATTTTAAATATATATAAATAAAAATATTTATATATATAAATATATATATAAAATAAATATATAAAATTTTTCCCCTTTTCCTTTTTCCTTCAAAACGGGAAGAAAATCTAAAAAAAAAATGTTTTTCGCTTAGCATATCAAAAAAAAAAAAAAAATAAAAAAAAAAATTTTGTTTTTTTGTCGGGAAAACTTTTGGCTTGTTACCACATATTTATTTATTTTTTCTGTTTTTCCCTTCATTTCCTTTACATAAGAAAGGGGGGGAGAAAAAAATGGAAGGGAGGGGCGAAAAGAAGGGGATTTGCAAGGGAAAGTAAAATTTAGAGAGTGAGCGAGAAGGAGGGAAAAGGGACGACTGTCTTTCACCTCAAACATACAACTTAGCCTGTATGACCTGCAGGTTCCCTCGTCCCCCCTAATGTGATTGACCGCCCCAGGTTACCTCAAACCACTTCTGTTTCATGACCTGCCAAGGTTTTACTTCAGCATACACCCCTTTCTGTGCAAAGGGCCTGCCCCCAGGTTTTTCCCCAGACTTTCACCATTTCCCGTGCAAAGACCTGCCCAAGGTTCACTTCCCAAAATGCACCCCTACTGGGCCTGGGCCTGCCCAAAAATTCACCCCAGAAAATACACCACACTGTGCATGCCCCCCACAGGTTTTAAGTAAACATACACCACAGTGCAAGACCCGCCAAAGGTTCACGTCAAAATACACCCCTACTGTGGATGACCTGCCCAAAGGTTCACCCCAGACTACACCACCCACTGTCATGACCTTTCCCCAGGTTTTCTTGAAGATTACCTTACCTACATTCTGCTGCTACTGGGTTTCGCTGAAGAAATTACTGCTTTTTTCTGCTGTGCTGCTCTCCTGCTTCTACCCCAAAATTCATGTGCAAATGCTGAACTCTTTTAAAAATGCTTTGTTTTCTGTTGTGTGGTGATTTTGCTGCTACAGTTTTGTTCGTGCTGTTGTTGCTAAATGGTGGGTTCTGTTGCTGCTTCTTCTGTTTGGGGCTGTAGTTGTGTGGGTGTTACTGGGGTATGGGTTTTTAAAGCAAAGGGCTGTTAGTGGTGGGTTTTGTTGCTGGTACCGTGGTTTCAAATTATACTTTTTTTTTTTGTTTTTTTTTTTTTTTTATTTTTTTTTTTTTTTTTGAATTTTTTTTTTTATTTTAATTTTTTTTTATTTTGGGTTTTTTTGTTTTTTCTTTTTTTGGGGTTATTTTTTTTGTTTTTTTTTTATTCTTCCCCGGGTTTTTTATTTTTTTTTGTTTTTTTTGGGGGTTTTTTTATTTTGGGTTTTTTTGGGGTTTTTTATTGGGGGTTTTTTTATTTGGGAAATTTTTTTTTTTGTTTCTTTTTTTTATTTTTGGGGCCGGTGGTGTTTTGGTGCTGGGGGGCTTGCGGGCGGTTTCCCCTGGGTTTTTTTAAACTATGTTTTTCGGGGGGGCGTGGGGGTGGTTTACGGCCCAAAAATTTATGGGGGGGTCCCGAATTTTGGGGAATTTTTCCCGGTGGGGGTTTCCCCTTCGGGGGGGTTTTCCCCTGGAATGGGGTACAAGTTGGGGGGAGTTTTTACTCCTTCCCTTTAAAAAAAATTAAAAACCTGGGGGTTTGGTGGGGGGGTAGGGGGGTGTAATTTTTTTTTAAAAAAAATTTTACGTGGGCTAAAACGTGGGCCCCCCATAAATGGGTGAAAGGCCCCCAACCCCCCCGGTTTTTCCGGGCTTTTAAAACCAAAACAGGAGGTGGCCCAGGTTTTTAAAAAGGTTAAAAATAAGTAAAATTGGAAGGGGGGTTGTATTTAAAATAAACAAAAGGGGAAATTTTTTGGTTTTTTTTGGTGGGGGAAAGGTGGTCGGGGGGGAAAAAAAAGGGGGGGAGGAGGGGGGGGGAAAAAGGGGAAGAAGAGGGAACAAAAAGGGTGAAAGTTGGGGGGTTTTTTGGGGGGGGAAAAAAGGGAAGGGGGGGGAGAAAGGAAAGCACCCCCCAAAGCGGCTTCCCGGGGAAATAGCAAGGCGGGGAGAAACCACGTTGGGCTGGGGGGGATTTCAACAAGAAACCCCGTCCCAAAACAAACATGCCAAAAAACAAAAACTGCCAACACAAATTTTGCCCACAAATTTGTGGCCCCTAACCAACCCAAAAGGGGCTTTGCAAACCCCGGGGCAGCGGGGGAAACTTGGGCGACCCCAGATTTTCAAAATGATTCCCATTTGGGAGTTTTTCTTTTCATCAAGAATAAGAGACTAGTAGGTTTTTGGAAATTTTTGGATAAAAAAAAATCAGTTAAATTTAATTTTTGCACATGTGGGCCCCCCGGGATACAAACTTTAACAATTATGAAGTGTGTTTTTGTAAGGGGCTTTTGGGAAGTGTACTTTTGGGGTTTTGAACGGATTTAAACTACTTAACATTTTCCTTATAGGACAAATATGGGGAAAAAAAGGGGATAAAAAAACCCCCACAATGGAAATATAAACCCCAAAAGCAGTATCTCGATGTGTGACTTGGGAAAAAACCCATGTGTGGGTGAAAAGTTTGGGCCAAAAAAAGGATCCCATTTACTGCATTTGTGTTTATATTTCCATAGGGACAAATGTTCGGTACTCGAACAGATCGGCACTTGAACAGCCTTCTGGAACGAATTAGGTTCAATAATCCCGAGGTACCATTGTATTCCTCTATCTAGCACGGTTCGTATCCCGAGGTACCACTGTATTCCTCTATACAGTACGGTCAAGTACTGTATAGAGAGTCATAGTAATTAATATCTGCGACTTCAGTCAACTCAGGATAATTTTCACATTGACAATAACACTAGCTCCAATTCAAATTTATTTTCTGTTAGAGAATCCTGACGGTGATTATCTAACGTAGCAATAGGACGCTGCTCTCTTTTATTTTCCATCTCAAGCTCCCAGTGCGAATCAGATCCAGCAAAAACTGTTTTCCAAAGGATCATGGAGGAACAGGAATAGATTCACTTACTGACTCACTATCACTGCATTGGAAGAAACCGAGTCAAAAATTCTGAGCAGTTTGAAAAAATAAAATTGGCAACCAGTTTCTCTCTTTTCTTGTTCTCGCTTCGGTCTCTTTTGCAAATTTTCTGAACCAGAGAGTTTGGGGCCACGCTTTTCACAGTCCTGAATATAGAATATAAAAGTTAGTTACCAAAAAGAAAAAAAAAACGAACACGGCACGTTGAAAGTTTTGAAAAATATATTACTTAAATATTCATATTAAATATGTATTTACCAAAATACTCCAAGACTTCAGGAGTGTATCAGTCTGTAGTGGAAGGAAGGCGGGGTAGGGGTCGGCCTAGGAAAGGTTGGAGGGAGGGGGTAAAGGAGGTTTTGTGTGCGAGGGGCTTGGACTTCCAGCAGGCATGCGTGAGCGTGTTTGATAGGAGTGAATGGAGACAAATGGTTTTTAATACTTGACGTGCTGTTGGAGTGTGAGCAAAGTAACATTTATGAAGGGATTCAGGGAAACCGGCAGGCCGGACTTGAGTCCTGGAGATGGGAAGTACAGTGCCTGCACTCTGAAGGAGGGGTGTTAATGTTGCAGTTTAAAAAACTGTAGTGTAAAGCACCCTTCTGGCAAGACAGTGATGGAGTGAATGATGGTGAAAGTTTTTGTTTTTTCGGGCCACCCTGCCTTGGTGGGAATCGGCCAGTGTGTTAATAATAACTAAATAACTCGCTAAAAGTACTCAACTTTCTCCTCCGTACATGAATCGCTTCATAACATCTGCTGTTGTACGAGTCCATTACTTCAGTAACTGGAACAAGGTGCTTGCTTACACGAATACCCAGTTTGTATTATAGATTTTTCGC
>NW_026508786.1:5000-14183 GCF_026875155.1 Cherax quadricarinatus
AGCAAATTATTAATCTTCAGAAGACAGGTTAAATTAAGCTTATCTGAACATGTAAGTCTTGTTAATGTTTATTTAATATGTTTGAAGCAGGTTTACAACACCGACTAGAATACCTCTCTAGGACCAGGCAGGTTTACCACACTGACTAGAATACCTCTCTAGGACCAGGCAGGTTTACCACACTGACTAGAATATTCCCTCTCTAGGACCAGGCAGGTTTACCACACTGACTAGAATACCTCTCTAGAACCAGGCAGGTTTACCACACTGACTAGAATATTCCCTCTCTAGGACCAGGCAGGTTTACCACACTGACTAGAATATTCCCTCTCTAGGACCAGGCAGGTTTACAACACCGACTAGAATATTCCCTCTCTAGCACCAGGCAAGTTTACCACACTGGCTACTAGATCCCTCTCTAGGACCAGCAGGTTTTACCACACTGGCTACTAGATCCCTCTCTAGGACCAGCAGGTTTACAACACCGACTAGAATATTCCCTCTCTAGGACCAGGCAGGTTTACCACACTGGCTACTAGATCCCTCTCTAGCACCAGGCAGGTTTACCACACTGGCTACTAGATCCCTCTCTAGGACCAGGCAGGTTTACCACACTGGCTACTAGATCCCTCTCTAGGACCAGGCAGTTTTACCACACTGGCTACTAGATCCCTCTCTAGGACCAGGCAGGTTTAACCACACGGCTACTAGATCCCTCTCTAGGACCAGGCAGGTTTACCACACTGACTACAAGATTTCCCTCTCTAGAACCAGGCAGGTTTACCACACTGGCTACTAGATCCCTCTCTAGCACAGGCAGGTTTAACACGGGCTTTAATCCCTCTTAGCACCAGGAGGTTTACCCACTGGCTACTAGATCCCTCTCTAAAAAGGGCGGTTTACCACACGGGCTACTAGATCCCTCTCTGGACCGGGCAGCTTTATCCCCACTGGCTACTAGATCCCTCTCTGGGGCCCAGGCGGGTTTACACACGGGCTATAATCCCTCTCTGGACCAGGCGGGTTTACCCACACGGGCTACTAGATCCCTCTTGGGCCCAGGAAACTTTACCTGGCTACTAGATCCCTCTCAGGACCAGGGGGTTTTACCACACTGGTCAAACCCTCTCTAGGCCCAGGCAGGTTTCCACACTGGCTATAATCCCTCTCTAGGACCGGGAGGTTTCCCACACGGCTACTATTTTTCCCTCTCTAGGACCAGGCAGGTTTACCACACTGGTACTAGATCCCTCTCTGGGGACCGAGGTTTACCACACGGCTACTAATCCCTCTCTAGGACCAGGAGGTTTACCCACGGGTACTAGATCCCTCTCTGGCCCAGGGGTTTACCCACGGGCACTAGCCCCTCTCTAGGCCCGGGCAGGTTTACCACACGGGCTACTGATCCCTCTCTAGGACCAGGGGGTTTACCCCCGGGCTACTAGTTTCCCTCTCTAGAACCAGGCGGGTTTCCACACTGACTATGATCCCTCTCAGGACCGGCAGGTTTCCCACACGGCTACAAGATTCCCTCTCTGGGGACCAGGCAGGTTTCCCACCTGGCTAAAATCCCTCTCTAGGACCGGGCAGGTTTACCACATGGCTTAGATCCCCTTAAACCAGGCAGGTTTTCCACACTCTACTAGATCCCTCTCTAGGACCAGGCAGGTTTTTACCACACTGGCTACTAGATCCCCCTAGGACCAGGCAGCTTTTCACCGGGCTATAGATCCCTCTTAGGCCCGGGCAGCTTTTCACACTGGCTATAGATCCCTCTCTGGGACCGGCGGTTTACCCACGGTCTAGATCCCTCTCTGGGGACCAGGGGGTTTTACCCACTGGCTACTAGATTCCCTCTCTAGGCCCAGGCGGGTTTTACCCATGGCTACTAGCCCCTTCTAGGACCAGGCGCTTTAAACATGGTACTAACCCCTCCTGGGCCCCAGGCAGGTTTACCACAGACTATAGCCCCTCTCTAGGACCAGGCGGGTTTTTACCAACTGGCTACTGATCCCTCTCTAGGAAGGGGGGTTTTACCCCACGGGCTACTGATCCCTCTCTAAAACCCCGGCGGGTTTACCACACGGCTACTAGATCCCTCTCTAGGACCAGGCGGTTTTAACCCACATTGGCTACTAGATCCCTCTTAGGACCGGGCCCGGTTTTCCCACACGGGGTACTAGATCCTCTCTAAACCGGGCGGGTTTACACACGACTACTGATCCCCTCTAGGCCCCCGGCGGTTTACCACACGGGGTACTAGACCCTTTCCTAGGACCGGGGCAGGTTTACCACACTGGTACTAGACCCCTCTCTGGGACCGGGGCAGGTTTACCACCTGATACTAGATCCCTCTCTAGGCCCGGGGGTTTTTACCACACTGGCTACTAGTCCCCTCTAAAAACCAGGGGGGTTTACCACACTGACTATAATCCCTCTCTGGCCGGGCGGGTTTACCCACTGGCTACAACCCCTCTCTAAAAACGGGGAGCTTTACCACACTGGCACTAGACCCCTTTCTAGGCCCGGCAGTTTACCAACTGGTACAGATCCCTCTCTGGGACCGGCGGGTTTCCCCAACTGGTACAGTCCCTCCTGGACCGGGAAAGGGGTTTACCACACGGCTACTAGACCCCTTCTAGAACCCAGGATTTTTTACCCACACTGGCTATGATCCCTTCTAGGCCCGGGGGTTTTTACCACCTGGCTACTAGACCCTCTCTAGGCCAGGGGGTTTTTAACCACATGGCTACTAGATCCCTTCTAGAACCAGGCAGGTTACCACATGACTACTAGATCCCTTCAGGACCAGGCAGGTTTACCACACTGGCTACTAATTCCCTCTCTGGACCAGGCGGTTTACCACACTGGCTACTGATCCCTCTTAGGACCAGGCGGGTTTTACCACATGGCTACTGACCCTCTCTAGGCCCAGGCGGTTTACCACACGGGCTACTAGATCCCTCTCTAGCCAGGCGGTTTTACCACACGGGCTATTTAAATCCCCTCTAGGACCAGGCGGGTTTTTACCACATGGCTACTAGATCCCTCTCTAGGGCCCGGGGAGCTTTACCCCATGGCTACTAGTCCCTCTTTTGGCCAGGAGGTTTCCCACACGGCTACAAGATTCCCCCCCCTTAGGCCAGGAGGTTTACCACACTGGCTACTAGATTCCCTCTCTAGGACCAGGCGGGTTTTTACCACATGGCTACTAGATTCCCTCTCTAGGACCAGGGGGTTTACCACACTGATTAAAAGATTCCCCTCGGACCACGGTTTTCCCACACGGTACTAACCCCTCTCAAGGACCGGCGGTTTTCCCACACGGCTACAAGATTCCCTCTTGGACCAGGCCGGTTTACCACATGGCTACTAGATTCCCCTCTAGGACCAGGCAGGTTTACCACACTGATTAAAAGATTCCCTCTTTTTGGACCAGGCGGGTTTACACACTGGCTAAATCCCTCTCAAACGGGGCAGGTTTACCACACTGGAAACTAGATCCCTTCTACCCCGGCGGGTTTCCCACATGGCACTAGATCCCTCTTTAGCCCCAGGCATTTTTACCACATGGTACTGATCCCTCTAGCACCGGCAGGTTTACCACCTGGCTACTAGATCCCTCTCTGGACCGGGCGGGTTTACCACATGATATAGATCCCTCTCTGGCCCGGGCAGGTTTACCACACTGATACTAGTTCCCCTCTAGCACCGGCGGTTTTTACCACATGGCTACAGATCCCTCTCTAGGCCCCGGCAGGTTTCCACACTGGCTACTAGATCCCTCTCTAGCACCGGGCATTTACCAACTGGCAAGACCCCTCTAGAACCGGGCAGGTTTACCACACGGGTACTAGATCCCTCTCTAGCACCAGGCGGGTTTACCACAGGGTACAGACCCTCTCTAGCACCAGGCGGGTTTTTCCCACACTGGTATAGACCCCCTCTTAGACCGGGCGGGTTTCCCACACTGGCTACTAGCCCCTCTTAGGACCAGGGGGTTTTTCCAACTGGTATAGATCCCTCCTCCCCAGGCACAAATTTGTAAATAACATTTTCATTTTCTATTAGTTAAAAAAATATACATAAAAAATTCGAAAGGCAGAGAAAAACTTAATTTAGTTTTTAACAGAAAAAACGCTAAAAAATTACAAATACAAAGATGTCGAATTATTGAAGTTTTTGAGATACTTTTTTGAGATGACGACTTTTGCCCCAAAATAACAATTTCAAATTTATTGTGTTTATAGTATTGCGTAATTGTGCAGAGAACAATCATCTTTTTTTCTGACTTAAAAGAGAAAGAAGGAGCACTGTAACAGGCCCTTGGCCCATCCCAGGGGCCAACCCCCCCCAAATCATTATTTTCTAACTTATTTTTTTAAAAACACAAGGTTTTTTGCTTCAATGACGCTACTCCAAACCATGCTTTCCCATACTTTACTGAATCTAAAATTTTTCCCAATTGGAACCATTGTGCAGTCCCGTCTTGGGGGATTGAGATACTTAGCCCCAATGGGGAAACTTTATTTAAGGAACGTTTTGCCACACACTGGCTTCATCATCCAATACAAAGTAAAAGGGGGAAGGGGAAAGGGGATGAGATAATCTGCCCTCACCTTGGAGTTGGTGTTGAGAGTACCCTGGTAGTAAAAAATCTTTACTACCCGGGGCTCTCAAAACCAACCCAAAATGAGGGATGATTCCTATCTTTGTATTACTTCTATGTCTTAATTAGTCCTAGAACTGTATTGTAAAGCTACTGGTGGCGAAAACCCCTCCAAAAAAGATAACCCTTTTTGCACAGTCTTAACTTTTTTCCCTTTTGTTCATAAATGTCAAAATTCAAATTGTCGGTTTTCAAAAACCCTTTACAGGGCCTTCTTCTTAGATATTTTTAACAGTTATTTTTCATTCCCTTATTAATTCCTTTTCCATTTATACCCTCGATCAATCCCCCCTATTCTACGATTTCTAGAGAGTGCAGTTCAGGGCCCCTTTGTTATCCCCATAGGGAAGATTTTTGATACATGGGACAAATTGCCATCCTCCTTTGTACGTTTTTTTCCCGGGATTTATACCATTCTGTAATAGTCGTCAGAGTGGTAGTCGTCCGTGAGGGCAAGGCCCCGAGCAGCTTTGGGGGTTTGTGTGGACGGTTTCAAAACCATGGGTTGTTTTTTTCAGTGTTTTAAAATTTAGGTTTGGGGAGTTTTTAAGGGGGAAACTTTCTTCTCAAAAGGAAATTGGAGGCGAAGGTTCACCTCAATGGGGTTGGGGGGAGTGAGGGTGGGTTGGTGGAGGGAATGAGGCTACCAGCAGGAGGTGCAGTCTGTTTCTCGCTGCGAGGAAATGTAGGTGGGGAGGGAGCAACGGTACCAGCAGGAGGTGCGTCCACACCTGCTACAAGTGGCAATGGTTCCCATAATGGGAAGAGCTCAAGTAAGGAAAGTTAAGGAGAAGATTTTTAAGGTAGGAAATCACTTCTCTTTCTTCAGGATGAGTTACTTCAAAGGGGGCCCTGAAGGGAAAGGTACTACTTCCCTGCAAATAGAGGTAAGGAATCCTTTTGGTTGGGACTCACAGGTAAATTATGGACCGTTGCCTTCCGTAATAGGAATAAAAAGGGGAAGAGTGAGTGTGCTTCCCGGGTGGTGTTAGTGACATGTTGACAGGTTGGTAAAATATGTCAGGTAAGGGAACAAGCCTATTATCGTCTCAGTGTGGTGGAAAGATATTTGGGAAGGGTAGGAGAGAAAAGCGCTAGAAAGTACAAACAGAAGGAATTTTAATTTAAATCAAGGGGGGGGTCCCAAATTTTAGTGATCCTTCCTGAAGGGGGGTGGGCAAAGAATGGTTTTCTGGGCAATTTTTGGGGTAAATTGTGGCTAACATATATGCAAGGAAACCCGCAATCCCCTTCATTGACAACTGGGGAAAATTTTATGGGAAATAGATATGTATGCAAGGGGTGGTGTCATCTTTTTGGGGCGGGGTGGTAGAACTTGCAAACTCGATCGAGAGGGCCCTTTGCTGAAAAGCCCTAAGAAGATAGAGGTATGGGTGTGGTGGGGAAACGTCAGGTTTCAACATAGGGGTTTTAAAAAGTAAAAAACAAAAAAAAAGACATTATCATGAAGTTATAAAAAGACAAAAATCAGGGCAGCAAACAATGGGAGACAGCAGGGGGAGCAAGGGACTAGCTCCCTTAAGGCTATTATACTAAAAGCAGGGGTGTAAGAAATAAGAGAATGACTAAGATTAATTGCAAATGCAGGAAACATAGATTATTCAAAAGAGACCCGGCTCAACTGAAAGATAGAGAGATGCCTTCTGAATGTCACAACAAGGGTATAAATTTTCCCACACGAAGGGTCAACAGGAAGGGGGGGTGGAAACAATATACGTCAGGACAATTTAAAGTGTTGTGTTTAAAAAGATATAAAATTTGCAGCGTGCCCTGAATCTTTTGGTTTTGCTTCTCGAGGCCGTGAAAAACTAATTTTGGGTGTGATTTACAGGGCCCAAATCTTGAAGGGAGTGCGTAAACTTTATGGGGTGAAATTGTAAGGATCTACATACGAAAATGTTGTGATAATGGGGGATTTCAATATTGACAAAGGAGATCAAAAATGAAACCCCCTTACAGGAATCTTCCCTATGAGGATAGAGAAGGCCCGAATTCCTTCCGAAAGGCATAAATTTGGGGGGATATGATTGAGGGTATAAATGGAAAAAAGGAAAAAAATAAAGGGGATGAAAAGTGTGCTGAAAATTTTTAGCCCGACAGGACTGCAGCAATGGGTTTTAAATTGGAAAAATTCGATTCAGGGAAAGGTATAGGAAAGCATGGTTGGGGGAAAAGATTTTGGATGATGGAACAAACTCCCCAGACAGTTTAGAGCTAAAAAGTTGTGTAGTTTTTAAAAATGGGTTAGATAAATACATGATCAAGAAATCGTAATGACACGTTGCAAACAAACATACCCCCGGGCCGGGGTTGAACCGCGGGTTCAATCCCGGCCGGGGGATGGGTTTTGATAAATACATGAATGGGTGGGGTGGGTGGGTTGGTTTGGACCTGACTTGCTTGTGCTGCTGGGTTGGTTTTCCGTGCTCATCCCTTTAGTGGAGGGGACCAATGGGGTGGGGCTTTTTGGGGGAATCCGGGGGGGTGGGCCATTGGCTTACCGGGGGGGGGACATGGACCTGTCCGCTGGGTCAGTGGCCTGTTGCAGGTTCCTTCTTTCTTATGTTCTTATAAAATGTACATTTGTTGCATTGTTTCCTTTACTTAACATATTTTCGGGAATTCTACCGATTTTAAAACAGTATATGCATTATTTAGTTTTAAGTACAGGTTATTTTCCTTTCCCCCACTTATAAAATTTGCATTTGTCTATATTAAATGCATCTGCCATTCTCCGACCCCTGCTCAGTCATTAATCTTCCTGGGTGAACCAAAATGGTTACAATCCGACAGGTTGGGAGGTAAACACATAGGGAACAGTTTGGCAAATTTATTCCGAAACGTTTTTTGCCTACCAGTAGGCTTTTCAGTCGAATAAGAAAGTAGGCAGGAAGGTAGAGAGTGAAAACGATTAATCAGTCCACACCTTGAAGTCGTAGATTTGGGGTTGTCACCCCCTCAGCCGGGTTTTTTTTCATTTCCACAGTCAAAAATATCTCTACCTTCCTGCTACTTTCTGTTTCGACTAAAGAAGCCTAAATTTAAAAATGGTATAAAATCCGACGGTTTTAGTAAACAATATGAACAGTTGGGTATCTTTTTTTGAAACGTTTCCCCTACACAGTAGGCTTCTTCAGTCAAGTACAAAAAAGTTGATAAAGCAGAAATCTTAAAGAGAGTAATCAGTCCATCCCCCTTTAAGTTTTGAGGTGGTCACCCTCAGTCTGGAGAGAGCATTTTTCCCATGTATAAAAACAATATGGGTGAAGTGAAAAAATGGGGTTTTTTTTATAGCGCCAAGAGGTGAGACGTAGGCCACAGAGAGGTAAGAACTCAGATGTTGAAAGGTCGGGTCCCTCTCAAATCCAGCCGCTCTCATAGGGGAGTTTTTTCGCGTGGCTTCATCATCCTAGTTCCGTGTGCCTCATTTTCCTCAATAGTCTGATTAGGTCAGAAGCCTTCTGAAGTCCATAACAAAATATTGTATTCAAATATGATCACCCCTCAAATACCCTACAAAAAAAGTTAGTAAGTTCGTAAGGCAGGAAAGCCCTTTTGTGAAACCATGCTGGGATTCATTAATCAATTTATGTCTTTCAATGGCTAGACTAGCCCCGGGAATTTAATTCCACAATTTTTCCCACTATTTAAAATTGGCTTATTGTCTGTAGTCTGAAGTAAAGGGCCTGTCACCCGATTTTTTAGAAGGTATGACATTTTCCATTTTCCCCTTATCTGGTACTATGATATTTCTTTAGATAAGTTGAAAAGACTAGCCCAAAGGTTCACGAAGCTCTGCTTACAAGGACATAATGTGAAAAAAATTTTACAGAAAGATGGGTAAAAGTCCCTCGGTTGGCGTCGGTTGGAAAAGCACTGTGTGATGAGGGTCTTCAACTCCAAGGGCTGATTTTGTAAAGAATGGGGTTTAGGGAAACCGACATTTGATAAATTTGACACAGTGAACTCTTGGGTATCTTTTTTGTGGAAACTTTTCGCCAACAGTGGGTTATCGTCCATAAAAGGGAATTTGAAAAACAGGATTTGTCCAGTAGAAATAATACAAAAGATGAGGGAATCATCCCCCGCATTGGATTTGTTTTACAGTATCGTGGTGGAGGAGCTGGAGCAAAAAGGGAAGAAGCTGGGTTTATATAGGGGTCATGGAAGGGGCGGGCGCGGGCGGGGCGTCACGGTAGGCGGGATTCCCCAGTGGGAATAGGTCCCTTTCCCAAGAGATGGGTTAAATTGCAGCAGCCCTGAAAAAGGTCTTGAATGTCCCCTGAACCCCGATTCCATGAAAGTTGCAGTGTTGACAAGTTTTGCAAGAAAGTAAAAAATACCGACAATGAAAGTTAAGACACAGTGAACAATTATCTTTTTTGTAGACGTTTCGCCCTCCATGGGTTTTTTCATACGATTCTGGGCATAATGAAGACAGTGAAAAATATACAAAAGGGGTAATCAGTCCCTCACCCTTTGGGGTTTTTAAA
>NW_026508787.1:7500-13478 GCF_026875155.1 Cherax quadricarinatus
AGCAGCAGCAGGAAAAGGAGGAGAAGGAGCAGCAGCAACAGCGTCAACAGCAGGAATATCAGCAAGCATACATAACTTTTCCCTTCATATTGACGACGGTAGGGGATAAGACCTAAATTTTGAAACAGATTGCAGTGTGCAAGAAACTTTTTATAAAAATGGCTGATGGTGGCCTCATCAATCTTTAATTTTTTTACGTTTTGGCTCGTTTACAAAGTATCTTATTACAGTTTTCACGGCCTGTTGGCTATAAATTAACAGGAAAGGCTATAAATAAACAGAAAGTTGGACGGGTTCAGCACTTTACCGCTGACCTGCGAGGCTTCTGACAGGAAAGTTTCACAGAATGCATTGCTGTATGCTGTCTGCGTCAGTTATCATATCATATTCCCCTAATGTCAACAGGTTGAGTGTGTGTGTGTGTGTGTACTCACCTAATTGTGGTTGCAGAGGTAGAGTCTCAGCTCCTGGCCCCACCTCCTCACTGATCGGTCCACTCTCTGCTCCCTGAGCTTTATCATACCTCGCCTTAAGGCTCTGTATGTTTCCTGCCTCCACTATATCACTTGCTAAACTATTCCATTTCCTGACAACTTTATGACTGAAGAAATACTTCCTAACATCCCTTTGACTCGTCTGAGTCTTCAGCTTCCAATTGTGACCCCTTGTTTTTGTGTCCCCTCTCTGAACTATCCTGTCTCTGTCCACCTTATTTATTCCACGCAGTATTTTGTATGACGTTATCATGTCTCCCCTAACCCTCCTGTCCTCCATTGTCATCAGGCCGATTTCCCTCAACCTTTCTTTGTAGGACATTCCCCTGGGCAACGGAACTAACCTTGTTGCAAACCTTTGCACTTTCTCTACTTTCTTGATGTGCCTGACCAGGTGTGAGTTCCAAACTGGTGCTGTATACTCCAGTATGGGCCTGACGTACCCAGTGTACAGTGTCTTGAATGATTCCAAACTAAGGTGTCGGAACGCTATTCTCAGGTTTGCCAGGCGCCCACATGCTGCAGCAGTTATCTGGTTGATGTGTGCTTCCGGAGACGTGCTTGGTGTTATGCTCACCCCAAGATCTTTCTCCTTGAGTGAGGTTTGCAGTCTTCAGCCACATTGCCTATACTCTGTCTGCGGTCTTCTTTGCCCTTCCCAAACTTCATGACTTTGCATTTGGCGGGGTTGAATTCGAGAAGCCAGTTGCTGGACCACGTGTCCAGTCTGTCCAGGTCTCTTTGTAGTCCTGCCTGATCCTCATCCGATTTAATTCTCCTCATTAACTTCACATCATTTGCGACCATGGACACTTCTGAGTCTACCTTTTCTATCATGTCATTCACATATACCAAAAATAACACTGATCCTAGGACTGACCCCTGTGGGACCCCGCTCGTTACAGGCGCCCACTGTGATACCTTATCAAGTGCCATGACTCGTTGTTCCTCCCTGCAGGTATTCTTGTCCATTGCGTGCCCTTCCCTGTTTTTACCACCTGATCCTCCAGCTTCTGCACTAATCTCTTGTGTGGAACTGTGTCGAAGGCCTTCCTGCAGTCCAGGAAAATGCAATCAACCCACCCCTCCTCTATGTCTTACTTCGTTTTTATCTAAAACTCCAGTGGGTTTTGTGACAAGGTTTTGCCTTCCATAAAACCCGCGGGGGTTGTCGTTTATAACCTTTCCTTCCCGGTGCTCTAAAAATCTCCTTTTTTATGACTTTGTTTTTGTTGAAAGGTTGTGTTTTTTGACCTTGTGTTGTGTGTTGGTGTGTGTGTGTGTGTGGTGTGTGGTGTGTGTGTGTGTGTGTGTGTGTGGGGGTGTTTTTTTTTTACATGTCGACTCCCGTGTCAAAACAATGATGAACCGTATGATAACCCTCCGACACTGGGTTTTGACGATTTACATTAAATTTGGGAAAGGATTTTCCGGAAAATAGGGATTATCATTTAATAATGACAGAGGTTTAAAAATGATTAATGTTTCGCTTTTCAAATCACGAAAGGACGAGCGGGGAATTTCGTAAAAAATTTGGGGTCGAAGAACAGAGCAAAAAGAAATTTAAAGGACTTAAAGAGGAGAATTTCATTTTCAAAACAGTGAAAAAAATGCAAACCCAACCAAGTAAAAGGGAAAAAAAATTCAAAACTATTCACAATAACAAAATTATCTTTAAAAAAACACACTCACAATTTTCTTTTAAATGTTTTTTATTATCAAATTTTAAGTATTCCCTTTTCCTAAATTACAAAATCTAATGACACGAAGTAAGTTTTTCGTTAGGAGTGGGGTCCCTTAAGTTCGAATATACTCCTTTTCGAAAAGTTTTTTTTTTTGCTTTTTGAGTACGTTGGGGGACTTCCTCACACCCCTAAAATCACTAACAACATTAATAACACCAGCAACACAATTTTTAAATTTGCAACATAATTTATTGAATCACAATTAATTGGATCAATGGTTCCATTACAATTCTGTTTTGGTCACAAGTAAAATTGTCCATCCCCGAAGTTTCATCAAAAAAGCAATTCGGGAATTTTATTTTACCTTAAAAATTCATTATCCGTTCCAAGATGTGTATTATGTAGTCAGCCGCACTGTTCCACATTTCTCAACATTCTAACAAAACAAATCCTTCCACCCCCCTATTTTTAAACCCACACCTCGCTGTTTTAAATTCAAGCTATCTTTACCCGCTCAACAATGTAACACACCTTCCCCATCTCCAAAGCCTACCACATCCTCCCCCAAATTTCAGCATTTGATAACACACACACCATAAAACACACACACACACACACACAACCCCTCGTTTCAAAACTAAATCACATTTTTCCTTTGTTTTGGGCTTTCTACCACAACCTTTTTATATCCCCATTCTCATATTTAAAAATTTTCCTATCTCTAAAAAACACAACAAACCCCTTATCAAAGAATATTTTTCGTCACTTGGGAAAATAAAGATTTTTTTAAATTTTCCTTACGGGGCTGAACAACAATTCATACACTAACCCGAAAAATTTTCCTTAAAAATCACGTTTCCAAGCACTGCCCTCCTTAAATTTTTTAGCTTCCCCTGAAAATGGGGTATTTCTGGGCCCATTATGTTTCCCCTTATCTTTCGACCCTGGGCCCCGGTATTTGATTTTAAGAGCAACTGCGATAAAACAAAATTTAACACACCACCCCGTTTTTTCCCTTTTTCAACTGAATCGTCCATGTTTTGGTCAATATTCTTGGTTTAATTTTTCCTCCTTCGGGTCATAGTGCTTTCAAATTAACTCCCAACTTTTCTTATTCCCACCCCGGCTTCCTTGTTTATACAAATGTCAGCTGGGCCCCATTTCCTGTTAGGGTAAAACTGGGGGTTTAAAAGCGCCATTTGTTTTTCCCCGCACAATAAAGTTTTCACTGATGTTTTTGCTAAGCTTTAAAGGTTTACGGCCCCTGTCTAAGTTTATTACAAAATTTTTTTTGATTGATAAACTTTCCTTTTTTTTCCCAACGGGTGATATTCAAGGGGAAACTTATTACATCAAGTATGAATAATTAACTAAAATTTTTAAATTTTGTGAACTGATCAGTTTATATAAAAAAAAAATACAAAATTTACAAAATGGCTAAAACAAATCAAAAAGGGGTAATTAAAAACTAATGAAAATTTAAAAATGCATTTTTTAATAGGATAAATGACACCGCATCGTCATGAATAGTTATATGGGGGTTTAAATATATTTAAAATAAGAAAATGCCCCACTAGCCTACCAAATGTCCTGCGCTTGTATATAAATAAAAAACACAGGAAGAAAAATTACATAAAATTAGTTTCTTTCACAACAAATCAAATTAAAACCGTTACAGTAATTTTTAAGATTTACATGCTCTTGAATCTTGAGTATGAGTTCTCCGGAGCATATTTCCCTCTGACCAGTGACAACAAAGCCAGATATTGATGACTTCACTGACGACACCCAGCTACAAGAGCCCCCAGTAATCACCATCACGTACAGGAGTCTCATGGTAATATTTCGCTAACTTTCTAATAAAATATTAATGATTGATGAATTTCTGTCGATTGTACTAGGTTCATTAAGGTTGCATATCACCTGAACGCTACCAGCCAAGAACACTTCAATCCCTGTAAAAGGAATTAAAGTATGAATTGGAAGATATATACCTATCGGACCATGTATACCAGCGACCAGCACCGTCTGCGGGATCCACCACCATATCTGGGCACCACCAGCGATCTACTGGAGTCACTAACGACCTTCACAATCCCTATGAGTTACTAGCAACAATCACCATATAAAAAAGTTATCAGCAACCACTACCAGGAACTGGAGAAACCAGCTGCCTCTACTGTCTGTCCTTAGCCACTAGAAACAAGCACTATATACAGAATGAGTATAACCCTTAAAACCTACGGTCCTTTGAGAAAAAATCAGAGATAATTATCAGAAACTCACATGTAAGTACCATTTCTAAACCTTAAATCTAGAATAACGTTGATCTGGTTAACACGTTATCTATTTACCAAATGACATCCAGCTAAAACGTAAACAATAGCACACCAAACGCTCATATAAAGAAAACGTTAGACGGTATTTTAATTCGCCCTGAATCTTTAAGTACTCGCTACATTATGATGTCTAGAACATGCCAAGATGTCGCCTTGTTACATTTCCAATATGAGTATGTAAATCTGTTGAGAAATGTTTCATTTAATGTAATATGAATTTTAATCTTCAAAACTATCTGTTTATTAGAGCTCTAATAGATTTTCCTTAATAAATTTTCCTTCAGAGTGCAGGCACTGCACTCTGAAGGAGGGGTGTTAATGTTGCAGTTTAAAAACTGTAGTGTAAAGCACCCTTCTGGCAAGACAGTGATGGAGTGAATGATGGTGAAAGTTTTTCTTTTTCGGGCCACCCTGCCTTGGTGGGCATCGGCCAGTGTGTTAATAAAAAAAAAATAACAGAGGGTCGTTTACGCAAACATAAAAAAAACAAAACATCCTTATATGAATTCTTGGAAAACCCAGCTTATTACTTTCGCCAACTCAAATAACTGCTTTTTCACCGTTACTTCTCAGTCTTTTATTCTTCATATACTTCATGAGTCATTTACTTTACTACCGCTTAAGAAGCATTTGTGCTATACATTCCGCACAAAATAACCACAGGCTTCACAAAGAATTTTTATCTAGTGAACCGTGTAATGAACCATATACTTTGCATGAATTTTAATGAACATCATGTAGGTACTGAGATACGACGGTCGAGCTACATCATCTACAACAGTGGGTGGATCAGGTGAAACACAAGTTCAAATACTCCGTCATCTGCATCTTATACCTAAATAATCAGATGTGACCAGATACCATTTTCCCCCCGCACTGGAAGTATACAGCAGTCCTCAGTTTTCACCACTTAGATATAACGAGTAGTGATTCGAACCTCTGTAGGGCAGTTTGTTAACTGCTAGAGATGAAAGTTAACAAGACACTGATACGGTACTAAGGGATTCTCACTTATCTGTTCCATATTCCGTCTCCCCTTTCTTTTGAAGAAGACTTTCTAAGGTAGTCACTCGAACAGTGAATCTTAACTCAGTCTCGGAACATACTCAGTATCAACTATGAGATGACATTAAATGAACTCAACCTAACGACGTTGCAAAAAAGAAAGAACATTCGACTCTAAATATACTGATTGTAACAACCCTAGAAGAAAGAAGAAACAGAAGAGATATGTTGACGATGTGCAAGCTCCTTAAACAATTAAACACAGATCATTCTATTAAAAAAGGCAGAGAGGGGAGAGAGAGCACAGAAAGAAAGTAATATAAATGATGTGTCGCAGGGACATTAGGAAATATCTTTACATTTTCAAGGAAATAAGAAAATGCAGTGAGACTGGCTATGATGGTAGTGGAAGCAATCTTCATACATAGTTTCAGGAGTACGTATGAAATGGCCAA
>NW_026508788.1:0-41294 GCF_026875155.1 Cherax quadricarinatus
CTGGTCCTTGATATACTGATCACTGACACACTGTACAAGCTGGTCCTTGATATACTGATCACTGACACACTGTACAAGCTGGTCCTTGATATACTGATCACTGACACACTGTACAAGCTGGTCCTTGATATACTGATCAATGACACACTGTACAAGCTGGTCCTTGATATACTGATCACTGACACACTGTACAAGCTGGTCCTTGATATACTGATCAATGACAGACTGTACAAGCTGGTCCTTGATATACTGATCAATGACACACTGTACAAGCTGGTCCTTGATATACTGATCAATGACAGACTGTACAAGCTGGTCCTTGATATACTGATCACTGACACACTGTACAAGCTGGTCCTTGATATACTGATCACTGACACACTGTACAAGCTGGTCCTTGATATACTACTTCCTGGTACACACTGCGCGAACTCGTCACTCACATTCTTGTCTCTAGCACACACTGTACAAGCCACTGTTCTAGTCACTAACACTGTACAAGCCACTGTACTAGCCACTAACACTGTACAAGCCACTGTACTAGCCACTAACACTGTACAAGGCACTGTACTAGCCACTAACACTGTACAAGCCACTGTACTAGCCACTAACACTGTACAAGCCACTGTACTAGCCACTAACACTGTACAAGCCACTGTACTAGCCACTAACACTGTACAAGCCACTGTACTAGCCACTAACACTGTACAAGCCACTGTACTAGCCACTAACACTGTACAAGCCACTGTACTAGCCACTAACACTGTACAAGCCACTGTACTAGCCACTAACACTGTACAAGCCACTGTACTAGCCACTAACACTGTACGAGCCACTGTCCTAGCCACTAACACTGTACGAGCCACTGTCCTAGCCACTAACACTGTACAAGCCACTGTATTAACCACTAACACTGTACTAGCCACTGTACTAGCCACTAACACTGTACAAGCCACTGTACTAACCACTAACACTGTACTAGCCACTGTACTAGCCACTAACACTGTACAAGCCACTGTACTAGCCACTAACACTGTACAAGCCACTGTACTAGCTACTAACACTGTCCAAGCCACTGTACTAGCCACTAACACTGTACAAGCCACTGTACTAGCCACTAACACTGTACAAGCCACTGTACTAGCCACTAACACAGTGTGTATCCTACATCTACCTTACCTCACTACACACAATGTTAATGTCTCTCCTGTCTACAGTCACCCATGGTATCTTAACCCACAGCCAAGGTAAAGTGTCTACAGTCACCCATGGTATCTTAACCCACAGCCAAGGTAAAGTGTCTACAGTCACCCATGGTATCTTAACCCACAGCCAAGGTAAAGTGTCTACAGTCACCCATGGTATCTTAATCCACGGCCAAGGTAAAGTGTCTACAGTCACCCATGGTATCTTCACCCACAGCCAAGGTAAAGTGTCTACAGTCACCCATGGTATCTTCACCCACAGCCAAGGTAAAGTGTCTACAGTCACCCATGGTATCTTAACCCACAGCCAAGGTAAAGTGTCTACAGTCACCCATGGTATCTTCACCCACAGCCAAGGTAAAGTGTCTACAGTCACCCATGGTATCTTAACCCACAGCCAAGGTAAAGTGTCTACAGTCACCCATGGTATCTTAACCCACAGCCAAGGTAAAGTGTCTACAGTCACCTATGGTATCTTCACCCACAGCCAAGGTAAAGTGTCTACAGTCACCCATGGTATCTTAACCCACAGCCAAGGTAAAGTGTCTACAGTCATCCATGGTATCTTAACCCACAGCCAAGGTAAAGTGTCTACAGTCACCCATGGTATCTTAACCCACAGCCAAGGTAAAGTGTCTACAGTCACCCATGGTATCTTAACCCACAGCCAAGGTAAAGTGTCTACAGTCACCCATGGTATCTTCACCCACAGCCAAGGTAAAGTGTCTACAGTCACCCATGGTATCTTAACCCACAGCCAAGGTAAAGTGTCTACAGTCACCCATGGTATCTTCACCCACAGCCAAGGTAAAGTGTCTACAGTCACCCATGGTATCTTAACCCACAGCCAAGGTAAAGTGTCTACAGTCACCCATGGTATCTTAACCCACAGCCAAGGTAAAGTGTCTACAGTCACCTATGGTATCTTCACCCACAGCCAAGGTAAAGTGTCTACAGTCACCCATGGTATCTTAACCCACAGCCAAGGTAAAGTGTCTACAGTCATCCATGGTATCTAACCCACAGCCAAGGTAAAGTGTCTACAGTCACCCATGGTATCTTAACCCACAGCCAAGGTAAAGTGTCTACAGTCACCTATGGTATCTTCACCCACAGCCAAGGTAAAGTGTCTACAGTCCACCCATGGTATCTTAACCCACAGCCAAGGTAAAGTGTCTACAGTCATCCATGGTATCTTAACCCACAGCCAAGGTAAAGTGTCTACAGTCACCTATGGTATCTTCACCCACAGCCAAGGTAAAGTGTCTACAGTCACCCATGGTATCTTAACCCACAGCCAAGGTAAAGTGTCTACAGTCACCCATGGTATCTTAACCCACAGCCAAGGTAAAGTGTCTACAGTCACCCATGGTATCTTCACCCACAGCCAAGGTAAAGTGTCTACAGTCACCCATGGTATCTTAACCCACAGCCAAGGTAAAGTGTCTACAGTCACCCATGGTATCTTAACCCACAGCCAAGGTAAAGTGTCTACAGTCACCCATGGTATCTTAACTCACAGCCAAGGTAAAGTGTCTACAGTCACCCATGGTATCTTAACCCACAGCCAAGGTAAAGTGTCTACAGTCACCCATGGTATCTTAACCCACAGCCAAGCTAAAGTGTCTACAGTCACCCATGGTATCTTAACCCACAGCCAAGGTAAAGTGTCTACAGTCAACACAGGAGCTTTATCAAAGCTCCTGGAGAGCGAAACGTTGCCACAATAAAAATGTCACATTAGTTGCACTTGTGTCCTTTTACTTAACATAGACATGAACTGTCCATAAAGGACATTTTGGAATGTAAAATATATTCTCTGGGCAAGAGCAATTTAGATGTCATAAACATCCCACTGTTACATTAAGTAATATTTCGGTAAACATTTATGTATTGTTGTGTTTAATTTTCCTTCGTCTATGACTACTGGAAACATTCTGAACTGAGTATAACTGGGTATAACGGGTATAACTGAGTCAGTTATACCCGTATCCTAATTGCGTTTTGATCTGAGAGAGAGAGAGAGAGAGAGAGAGAGAGAGAGAGAGAGAGAGAGAGAGAGAGAGCTGAGGAACGGGTGAAAGAAAGATTTTAGTTTAGTATACGCTACGTGTCTCAGACACATAGGTTAGAGCTTTCTCAAGGAATATCTCTGGGGATGAGAATCCTGGAAAGAGATGAATGGAGATTCTGGAAGGTCTGGATTGATGGCCAAATGAGGAGAGAGCCGGGACGGTCGTCTGGAAGATTGTGGCAGATTGGAAAAATAACTGGTGATTGTATCAAGGTAGATTGTGTTTATAGGTCCGATGTGGGTCGGAGTTGACGAAAAGTTACAATACTATGGCTGGAACAATACTATGGCTGGAACAATACTATGGCTGGAACAATACTATGGTTGGAACAATATTGTGAGTGGAACAATATCACGACTGGAAAAATACCATGATCAGAACGATACCAAGGCTGGAACAATACCATAACTGGAGCAATACCAAGGCTTGAACAATACCAAAGCTGGAACAATTCCGTGACTGGAACAATACCGTGACTGGAGCAATACCAAGGGTGGAACAACACCATGGCTGCTCAAGACCAGTGTGCATATAGATTTAACTGTAACTTCAAACAGGTTGTGATCAGAGGTTATTGTGCCTGACATTGTTATCTTAACCACCACAACATCAGTGTGACTGCATGGTCAAGGCTGTTGTATAATCTTGTCGATTCTACTATCTGCTAATTTCAAGTGTTAACTTGTGTGAAATTGTTCATGTAGGCTGTCTCCTGGGATTATTCTCTCCTCCTGAAGAATTTGTTATATTCCATTTTAGAGTTCTTAGGCTGAAATGACCAAGTAATGGGATATCTGAAGCCGGGTTTGACAACTCTTGGTCAACTGTTTGGTCTAAGACCTTGCATGCTTGCAAAACAATAAATGATTGTATAGCAAATTTGTTGTGGGTACGTTTGTTAACATTAACATTTGTGTCCGTGATGAGGGAGTCACCGGCTTTCCTTCTAACCTAGAAGGATCTCAGGTGCTGCAATATTCCTGTCATGTCTTACCATTCTTTTTCCCTGGGACTGAAAATTCTCTGAGGTGTGAATGGTTGTGAATACCAATGTTAGAGTAACTTCTGCCTCCTGGTTCCTCTTAAGCGATATGTGGGGCACTTTGTGCTATAGTATTGTTTATTTAATGATATATACCACTTTTTTAGGGTGAAATTATTTACAGATGGTAGCTCACCGAGAAGTTAATGCACTGGCCTATGGGTTTTAGAATTTGCCATGAGTTCAATTCCCACCCGTTCCGTGATTTGGTTTCCTTTAATTTTGAGGCCATGGCATATCTTTTGGGTGGTCAAATCTGTATGTTCCAGCTCCGCATCAGTAAACACACCACAAAGAATATAATTTACACATTCCGAATTTTCATTGTGGATACTGTATCACCAACTGATTCATTTATTTCTGATGACCGCGATATAGCTCCTGTATACTTCCTCAACATATTTTTTGCTCCACAACATTGGTCATGTTAGACATTTCTGGACTTCAGTGGCTTTTCGTGTACCACTTTCGTCTACTCCTTTATACTCATCTTCCGTGGGAGTAACTCTTGTACGTATTCCTGATTCGAAATACGTTTGTCAGGGTGGTATCAGGTTGGAATAAGGGTGGTATAAGGGTGGTGCCAGGATGATATAAGGGTGGTGTCAGGATGGCATAAGAGTGGTGCCAGGGTGATATAAGGGTGGTGCGTGGTCATGCAGTGTGTTAGCTCCAATAGGCAACTTAAGAATGACTTTCTATTCGGAAATGAGATATCAACCAGTAATTCTGTGATTCTTGGGAACACACTTCGATCCTTACCATGCATTAAATACTGTGTTCCTGTCTCCCTCAAACAACACAATACATTCACTGTTGTAACAACGTGATATAGAAGTTACACACTTGAGACTCAGTTTTCTAATGACACAATCTGCAATTCTTGTCTATATTTACCATAAAAAAAACGGGCAAGAATAGAACCCACGATTAGAGAGTCATAAAATCCTCAGACCGACGCGTTTTGACTCTCTGATCGCGGGTTCTATGCCCGCCCGTGGTATGGTTTGTTGTGAGTCGTTATATTTGCCATAATTATAACATACGGAGCCATACTTAAAAAAAATTTCTTTCCTCAGGTAAGACTGTCCTGTGTCCAGTAATAAGTCTTCCAGTACCGACTCTTCCAGCAAGAACTTCGTTAAGGGTAAGTCCTGGCAAGGTCTAGGTTAATGCTGGTAAAGGAAGTTTTCCTTTCCTGGGTCGAATCTTAGTGCCTTTCCACTAGTACGACCCTTGCTGTTTTACCGCTTCCCAGTCTTTGTAATGATGTTACAGGAGAGGTGATTTATGACCTAAACGTTTCGAGCATAGAGTCTATATTACACAACGTTTCGGTCCGAAGGTGAGCTTTCCAATGAGCTATAAAGCCTTTGAGAGAAACGTTGATAGAGTGTGGCTCGGCTGTGCCTTACTAACCAGAGTCAATCAGGTTTAAGACGAGAGGTGATGGACGTTTTACCTTCCAGGATAACTGCAAGACCCTGGATGGGCAGTACTTGTGTCCCGACGGGTTAATGTTGTTAGTTTTAGGTCTAAACGTTTCAACTGAAGCCAGAAGATGTGTGGTCCAGGTCTGGAAGCTTGTGCTCTTTGAGACCTGAAGCTTTTAAGTTTCTGCTCTGGAAGTTTGCGCTCTTTCAAAACTGAAAGTTTTAAGCTCCAGGTCTGGAAGTTTTTGTTCCTTAAGACCTGAAAGGTTGCAAGTTCCAGGTCTGAAGCTTGTGATCCTTCAGACCTTAAAGTTGCAAGTTCCAGGTCTGGAAGCTTGTGATCCTTCAGACCTTAAAGTTGCAAGTTCCAGGTCTGGAAGCTTGTGATCCTTCAGACCTTAAAGTTGCAAGTTCCAGGTCTGGAAGCTCTGTATAGAGCTTTATCAAATCGTTGCCTAGGATATTCACAAGTGAGAAGTAGGAGAGTAATCAGGTGTGAGGGGAGGGGCGTTCCTCCACTTCTTTGGATCAAGAGCAGCTCAATAAGAAAAAGTTAGCCTTGAAGAGCTGATGAATAATTCTTAAAAACTCTACGGTGATCTGTTGCCATGTTTCACTAACTATTTGAGGGAATTATTATTATTATTATTATTATTATTATTATTATTATTATTTAGATAATTATATAATATTATTATTTATAAATTATTTACAAGTCATTATTATTTACAAGCTATTATTTACAAAATTATCATTTACAAATTATCCCATATTACACGTTATTTAGAAAACAGAAACGGAAATTAATATAACTCACAAATTATTTCTTATTTTAATAAGATAATCCAACATTACAATTTTTTAGATAATTCTAAACGGTTTAAAAATAATTGTATAATTTTCTCTTGTGTATTCTATTTTGTTAAATTATATTAATACGTATTAAAATATATTAATGTGTATTAATACGTATTAATACAGGTGTTAACACCAGCATCAGCTTAACCATTAAGACCCAGGAACTTGAGGACAGCTTAACTAAGCTTGGCCCAAGTCACAGGTGTTAACACCAGCATCAGCTTAACCATTAAGACCCAGGAACTTGAGGACAACTTAACTAAGCTTGGCCCAAGTCACAGGTGTTAACACCAGCATCAGCTTAACCATTAAGACCCAGGAACTTGAGGACAACTTAACTAAGCTTTGCCCAAGTCACAGGTATTAACACCAGCATCAGCTTAACCATTAAGACCCAGGAACTTGAGGGCAACTTAACTAAGCTTGGCCCAAGTCACAGGTGTTAACACCAGCATCAGCTTAACCATTAAGACCCAGGAACTTGAGGACAACTTAACTAAGCTTGGCCCAAGTCACAGATCATTTAAAGGAAATATGAGAAATTTCATACCATAATGAAATTATGGTATTAAGCTTGTAAATGAGACACTACAGTGACTACAACTGTAGTGAGATACAATACAATACAGTAAGATACTGTATTATTAAGTCACTATTGTATTATACAAGCAGGTTGATGGACGCGAGAGATGTCTAACTCTTAGGTATTGTGTCGGTAGTGGACTGATGAAGCTAGATGAGTGGGCGAAACGTCTCTCCCATAAAGATAGCTCTCTCCCTCCCTCTCCATCTCCCTCTATCCCCTTTCCTCTCCCTCCCTCTATCCTTATATGTCCCTCTCCCTTCCTCCCCATTTTCTCTCTCTCTCTCTCTCTCTCTCTCTTCTCTCTCTCCTCTCTCTCTCTCTCTCCTCTCTCTCTCCATAAACTTTACATACCCAACTTAACTAAGTTATCTCGTTTTTTGTGGTAAAAATTTTGGAAAAGTGTAACTTAGTGCCCTTAATTAAAGCTCTTCCCCCAGCACCAAGTTTTCCCACTGACTTAACCTCCAGGTAACTTAGACAAGTTCTCCAGTGTAAGTGGCTCACAGAACTATCTTTAAGCTACTTCTATCGTCACTTTTTATCAGCTACTGCAATAGCCTTGAGTTTTAAGCTGTCTTGACAAAAAATGTCAATGGATTTGTTTAGGCTTCCTGGGGTTGCCAGTGTGTGGTGAAGCCTCTTAGTTGAGTTGAAGCGATCAATCATTCCTCACGGTCTTCCATTTTCTCAGGTGCTGCTGGACCTCTTTCAGAGGTTTATTGTGAACTGTAGGGAGTGGAGGGTAGGATGGAAGCCTTCTGCTTCTTTATCCAGTACTCGCGCCTGGCTAATACACGATAGTCTTTAATGTAGATAGTGGTAGATAGTTGTTTTTCAGTAGATGGTCGCTGTCTGTCTTTTCTATGTACTACCGTGTACTGTCAAATACTATCGTGTACTACTGTGTATTTATACATACTAGCGTATACTTCCTGTACTACCGTTTATTACCATGTACTACAGTGTACTTCTTTGTACTACCGTTTATTTCGATGTACTACCGTGTACTACTGTCTATTACCGTGTACTTTCATGTACTACCGTGTACTATCGTGTATTACCGTGTACTTCCATGTACTAACGTGTACTTTCATGTACTTTCATGTACTACCGTGTACTTCCATGTACTACCGTGTACTACGATGTACTACCGTGTGCTTCTACGTACTGCCGTGTACTTCAGTGTTCCATTCGGGAGTATGCAAATAGCCAAGCTTGTAAATAAAAATATAACTCACAATACAATGATAATGGTCCAGATCAACCGAAACGTCAGCAGTTTCCTCTCCTGGTGGACGAAGCGAGCACATGGCCCCGTGACCTGGCTGGTATAGCTCTCGCTTCACACGCTGAGTGTCAGGGTTCGATTCCGGGCCGGGGTGGAAACAGTGGACTCGTTTCCTTACACCTGTTGTCCTCTTCACCTAGCAGCAAGTAGGTCCCTAGGTGTTAGTGGACTGGTGTGGGTGGCATCCTGGGTGATAAGATTGAAGGACCACAATACAAATAAGATAGTCCTCAATGACGCACTTTCTTGGGTTATCCTGGGTGGCTAACACTCCCTACCCTGGGTTATTCTGGGTGGCTAACACTCCCTACCCTGGGTTATCCTGGGTGGCTAACACTCCCTACCCTGGGTTATTCTGGGTGGCTAACACTCCCTACCCTGGGTTATCCTGGGTGGCTAACAATCCCTACCCTGGGTTATCCTGAGTGGCTAACACTCCCTACCCTGGGTTATCCTGAGTGGCTAACACTCCCTACCCTGGGTTATCCTGGGTGGCTAACACTCCCTACCCTGGGTTATCCCGAGTGGCTAATACTCCCTACCCTGGGTTATCCCTAGTGGTTAACACTCCCTACCCTGGGTTATATTGAGTGGCTAACACTCCCTACCCTGGGTTATCCCGAATGGCTAACACTCCCTACCCTGGGTTATCCCGAATGGCTAACACTCCCTACCCTGGGTTATCCCGAATGGCTAACACTCCCTACCCTGGGTTATCCCGAATGGCTAACACTCCCTACCCTGGGTTATCCCGAGTGGCTAACACTCCCTACCCTGGGTTATCCTGAGTGGCTAACACTCCCTACCCTGGGTTATCCTGAGTGGCTAACACTCCCTACCCTGGGTTATCCCGAATGGCTAACACGCCCTACCCTGGGTTATCCCGAATGGCTAACACTCCCTACCCTGGGTTATCCCGAATAGCTAACACTCCCTACCCTGGGTTATCCCGAGTGGCTAACACTCCCTACCCTGGGTTATCCTGAGTGGCTAACACTCCCTACCCTGGGTTATCCTGAGTGGCTAACACTCCCTACCCTGGGTTATCCCGAATGGCTAACACTCCCTACCCTGGGTTATCCTGGGTGGCTAACACTCCCTACCCTGGGTTATCTTGAGTGGCTAACACTCCCTACCCTGGGTTATCCTGGGTGGCTAACACTCCCTACCCTGGGTTATCCTGAGTGGCTAACACTCCCTTCCCTGGGTTATCTTGAGTGGCTAACACTCCCTACCCTGGGTTATCCTGGGTGGCTAACACTCCCTACCCTGGGTTATCCTGAGTGGCTAACACTCCCTACCCTGGGTTATCCTGAATGGCTAACATTCCCTACCCTGGGTTATCCTGTGTGGCTAACACTCCCTACCCTGGGTTATCCTGAGTGGCTAACACTCCCTACCCTGGGTTATCCTGAGTGGCTAACACTCCCTACCCTGGGTTATCCTGGGTGGCTAACACTCCCTACCCTGGGTTATCCTGAGTGGCTAACCCTCTGTGTATATACACTCCAAGATAAAGTAATATCTCTGTGTATAGCATTTATACTCAAGAAATTATATAAACAATTATCAAAGTGTGTGTAGTGAGATATACTTGGTTGTCCATAAGAACTGGTAAAATACAGAAGAGCGGCGTCAGTACTTGAGTTATCCCTTAAAAAATGTTATTGGACGTTTTCTATGGAACAAAAAAAGTCAGACAGAGTGACTTATTTCCATTGGAGTCCTTTTAATATCTTATTATTATACTATAAAGAGATATTATTATACTATAAAGGATATATACTAGGAATAAGGTAATATGAGTTAGTATTTATATTTACATGTGTGCTGCCTCTAAGAATGAAAAATCATTCTCCTCGTTTTCTGTAGCTACATTCATCAGACACCTTTTGGCAGTCTTCTTGAACTGGTTCATGCTATGACTGGCTTTGACATGTGCGGGTAGTCTGTTCCATTCCTTTATTGCTGTACAATAAAAGGTGTTTGAAGCCTGGCCACTGACTGTGGGTACTACAAAGTTGTGCTCTCTCCCCCTAGTACTATGATTGCTTTGGTTCCCAACCTTGACAAAATTGACAGCAAGATATTAAGGACACTATGAGCAATTTTATAAACATGATTTAGCTTCAATTGTTTTACTGTCTTCAACATTCAGCATATCCAACTGCTGTAATTCATCCTGGCCTAGATGTTCTCTTGGACCCAGCCCCAGGATGAATCTTACGATTTTGTTCTGGGTGATTTGCAGTCTATCTTTCAGTTTTTTTGTCAAGGCAGAGTACCAAGAAGAGCAACCGTAGTCCATATGGCATTCTATAAGGGCTAGACATAGAGTCCTGCGAGCCTCAGTAGATAGACACTGTGCTTGTCTATAGAGGAATTTCAGTCTGGCATTCGCTTTCTTTACTACACTGTTCCCTATCAGTTCTACTGACATGCATGGGTCAAAGGGGATTCCCATGTATTTTACTGAGGAAACTGAAATGATGGGCTCCCCATTACACTGGACATTAAAATGAATTACCCTTCTCAGTTTATGTTTTGTGCTTCCGTTTTCCCGAGGTGTAACGACAGCGTGTTGTCTACTAACCATTTGATGCAGGACTCCAGTTCCAGTGTTATTACATTAGCTATATCTTGTGGGTCTTTAGATGACATTGTCATCCGCATACATTAAAAGTTTGCACTTGACGCTGATGGGCATGTCGTTTACATAGCATAGGAAAAATAAGGGACCCAGAATACTACCTTGGGGAACTCCACGCGTTATCGGCAGCGGTTCTGATTCTGTTTTGTTGATTTTGACAATTTATTTTCTGTTGTTAATAGGATTTAAATCAGTCTACGGAACCTATGCCGATAGATTGAAGTTTCTTACATAATATATTGTGGTTGACAGTATTGAAGGCGTTTTTCAGGTCTAAGGTTACCATACCTATGAGGTTCCCTATTGATATTTCAGTTCTCATGTAATCCATCACATTAATTAGGGAGGTGTCGGTTGAGTAAGATCTCCTGAAGCCTGATTGGTAACTATGAATGTTGTTGTCATTAAGGTACTTAACTATTTGATAGAACACCGCCCTCTCTAGAATTTTAGATATTATACTGAGTATACTAACAGGTCTATAGTTGCTTACATCAGACCTACTATTTTTCTTGAAGATAGGAGTAACTCTGGCCTCCTTGAACCCCTCCGGTACGGTATTAGTGGTGATTGATAGATTTATTATGTGAACAATGGGGATTGGCAATTCAGAGGCACCATCTTTTAGGAACTTAGACGGGATGTTATTAGGGCCTGTGCTCTTAGTTGGGTTTAACCTGCTTAGTTCTTTTTGAATAAAGTCATGAGATACACTTACTAGTTGACAACTGTTTGGGGTTACCCCTTTATTGGTATAGTATGTTTGAAACTTATAAGAGTCTGTGTTAAAGGTATTTGATGCAGCTGGTAGTTTACTTACTAGTGTTGATGCAACAGATGTGTAGTAGGAATTAAAGCAATTTGCCACCTTAGATGTTTCGTGGCATACCTCATTATCGATAGTGAGTACTGTGTTAGACCTATCTACTGGCTTATGGCTATACCCCAACTGTTTTAGTCGTTGCCAGAGCTTTCTAGGTTTATTCTTGTACTCTTCGATTTTTGAGCAGTAGTGCCTTGTCTTTGCTCCCTTACCAAGCCTCTGTACTCTGTTCCTCACCTTTGAAATTCATTTAGTGCTGCAATATCCTGTCTGTTTGCTTTAAATCTTTTTAGCAGCTGGTCTCTGAATTTCATATTATCTAATATCTCAGTATTCATCCAGGGTTCAGTTCTTCGTTTAATCCTAACCTCTTTAACTGGTGCAATATTATCAAGGATGGTAGTGAACATTGTTTTGAATTTTTCCCAGGCATCGTTTACGTCCGTGCAACTTGTTATCTCTGTCCAGTCACAATTGTGTAGCCTATTTACCAGTGTTTCTTTACTGTAGTTTCTAATTGACCTCATTTTTATTGTCCTGTGTAGGCCTATCCTATCCCTAGTGATTTTCCTGGTGCAGTAAATGATGAAATGATCACTAAGACCTGTGGTAATGACGCCTGACTGACTAATGTTCTCAGAGCGGTTACAAAGTATGTGGTCAATTAGGGTGGCTGAGAACTGTGTGATCCTGGTTGGTGTATTAATTAGTTGAGTGTAACTTACCCATGGTAGGGAGTGTTAGCCACCCAGGATAACCCGGGGTAGGGAGTGTTAGCCACCCAGGGTAGGGAGTGTTAGCCACCCAGGATAACCCGGGGTAGGGAGTGTTAGCCACCCAGGGTAGGGAGTGTTAGCCACCCAGGATAACCCAGGGTAGGGAGTGTTAGCCACCCAGGATAACCCAGGGTAGGGAGTGTTAGCCACCCAGGATAACTCGGGGTAGGGAGTGTTAGCCACCTAGGATAACCCAGGGTAGGGAATGCTAGTTATCCAGGATAACCCAAGAAAGTCAGTGGGTCAGTCCTAGGAGTGTCTGTCTTATTTCCATTGTGGTCCTGCAATCTTGTCCCCCAGGATGCCACCCACACCAGACCATTAATACCCACATACCTACTTACTGCTTGGTGAACAAAGACAGCGGGTGTAAAGTGACTAACACCTAGGTACCTACTTACTGCTAAGTGAACAGAGACAGCAGGTGCAAGGTGACTAACACCCAGGTACCTACTTACTGATAGGCGAACAGTGACAGCAGGTGTTAGGTGACTAACACCCAGGTATCTACTTATTGTTAGGTGAAGAGTGACAGCAGGTGCAAGGTGATTAACAGCCGGGTACCTACTTAATGTTAGGTGAAGAGTGACAATAGGTGTAAGGTTACTAACACCCAGCTACCTACCTACCTACTTCTAGGTGAACAGTGACAGCAGGTGTCTTAAGGAAACACGCACTAATGTTCCACCCGTACCAGAGATCGAACCCCGAACACTGTGTGTGTGTACTCACCTATTTGTACTCACCTATTTGTGGTTGTAGGGGTCGAGTCACAGCTCCTGGCCCCGCCTCTTCGCTGAATGTTACTAGGTCCTCTCTCTCCCTGCCCCATGAGCTCTATCATACCTCGCCTTAAAACTATGTATGGTTCCTGCCTCCACCACATCACTTTCTAGGCTATGTGTGTGTGTGTGTGTGTGTGTGTGTGTGTGTGTGTGTACACGTACGTACACGTGTGTACAGGTGTACGCACACGGCAGTAAGAATCTTCAGTGGTCGTCGATAATCAATTCACAATTTTATATGATGGTGGAAAAAAACTGAGCATCGACTTCCCAGCCATTCCTTGCGCTGATTGGTTGGTCTATACCCGTCCCTCACGTTTATTGGTTGGTCTATACCAGTCCCTCACGCTGATTGGTTGGTCTATACCAGTCCCTCATGCTGATTGGTTGGTCTATACCAGTCCCTCACGCTGATTGGTTGGTCTATACCAGTCCCTCACGCTGATTGGTTGGTCTATACCAGTCCCTCACGTTTATTGGTTGGTCTATACCAGTCCCTCACGCTGATTGGTTGGTCTATACCAGTCCCTCACGCTGATTGGTTGGTCTATACCAGTCACTCACGCTGATTGATTATAACTAACAATTCCGTCACATTGATTGGCTGATATAAACCACTCCTTTACGTTGATTGGTTGGCACCAACCACTTGGACAAGTTGCTCCAAAAGTTCTGAAGTTAATTGAAAACACAACAGAACTGCGAAAAGAAAACTGGAAAATGATTTTATGGTATTTTATAGTATTTTAAATCTAGCAAACTTAATAATAATAATAATAATAATCTTTATTTCTACAAGTATATGATACAACTTATACAGAACATAGCTGACATCAGTGACATACTATATAGAAAGTCCCTGGTTATGCAGAGCATTTCCTGCAACTTAGGTTAATTTTGTCCCCCAGGATGCGACCCACACCAGTCGACTAACACCACTGTACCTATTTACTACACAAATAACCCGCACATAAAAGAGAGGAGCTTACGACGACGTTTCGGTCCGACTTGTAAATGGTCCAAGTCGGACCGAAACGTCGTCGTAAGCTTCTCTCTTTTATGTGCGGGTTATTTGTGTATCGTTCCAGTCACGGTATTGTGCCTTTTTTTCTTACCTATTTACTGCTAGGTGAACAGTGACACAACAGGTGTAAGTTAACTAACCCGCAGATACCTACTTCTAGGTGATCAGTGACAGCAGGTGTCTTAAGGAAACAGGTCCCAATGTTTCCACCCTTACCGGGGATCAAACCACGGACCTCAGTGTGTGAGCTGAGTGCACTACCATCCCTTAAACACTATATTTTACTACTGATTTATAGTAAAGTCCTTCATGTACTCGGGTATGGTTTCTTCCAGGTTTCACTGTGGTAACTAGAAACCGACTCTTCTAATTGGTTCAGGTTTCAGGTTGCCTATTTTTTTCCAGTGGTTTCCGCGCTTTGCCTTCAGAATGGTTCACTGGATCGCCTTAAAACTTTCAACACAGGTATATCTTACATATAAGGAATCTCTTATTTTTCTTCAGTATGTTATTCTGTGCTATGTTATGTTATTCTCTGCTATACTATGTTATTCTCTGCTATATTATGCTATTCTCTGCTATGTTATGTTATTCTCTGCTATGTTATGTTATTCTCTGCTATGGTACGTTATTCCCTGCTATGCTATGTTATTCTCTGCTATGTTATGTTATTCTATGCTATGCTATTCTGTGCTATGCTATGTTCTTTTGTGCTATACTGTGTTGTTATTCTAAGCTATGTTATTCAATGCTATACTCTGTTATTCTATGCTATTATCTAGCACACCAACACACCACCAGCACACCACCAGCACACCACCAGCACACCACCAGCACACCACCAGCACACCACCAACACACCACCAGCACACCAACACACCAGCACACCTCCAGCACACCACAAACACACCACCAGCACACCTCCAGCACACCACCAGCACACCACAAACACACTACCAGCACACCAACACACCAGCACACCTCCAGCACACCACCAGCACACCACAAACACACCACCAGCACACCACCAACACACCAGCACACCACCAACACACCACCAGCACACCAAAACACCAGCACACCACCAGCACACCACCAACACATCAACCAAAACACCAGCACACCAACACACCACCAAAACACCAGCACACCACCAGCACACCTTCAGCACACCACCAGCACATCACAACACACCACCAACACACCAGCATACCAACACACCAGCACACCACCAACACACCAGCACACCACCAACACACCAGCACACCACCAACACACCAGCACACCACCAACACACCTCCAACACACCAACTCACCCTTCAACACCACAAACACGCCCTCCAACAACACCAACACTCCAACAACAACACACTCTCCAACACCACCAACACACCCTCCAACAACAACACGCCCTCCAACAACCACACGCCCTCCAACACATGATGACAACGTTTATCACGCGTCCTGGACGTGTATTGATCATTGTGTTTCTACTCTTGTATTGAATTCTCAGTTTTTTTTACTCATCTAAGACCTTGACTTTACAAGTGGCAAGTGTTCTCTCCACTTAAGTCACTTTATAGACACACACTGTAATAACTCTACTGGTTTACGTAAACAACATAACTAAACCTAATCACTGAATGGGAGTTATTTAGATAAAATTAAACACACTATGCCTTAAATCTCTGTTCTGGCTTGCTTAGATAAGATACAGAACTATAAGCCTACTTATATCTTTATTCTGGCTTGCTTAGATAAGATATAGACCTATAAGCCTACTTATATCTTTATTCTGGATTGCTTAGACAAGATATAGACCTATAAGCCTACTTATATCTTTATTCTGGCTTGCTTAGACAAGATACAGAAGTATAAACCTACTTAAATCTCTATTCTGGCTTGCTTAAGCAAGGCATTATAAGCCTGCTTAAATCACTTTTTCTAGATTATTTAGACACTGTAAAACACAAAAGGTTGTTTAAGTAAGTTATAGTTTCAGCAGGAACTTACCTGGAGTGAAGCCCCACCTGACCAGGTCCATTGACCTTCGAGGTGTTTAGCTAGTGGGGAGAGGGTGTGTAGGAGGGTGGGGAATGGGGGGGATTAGGAGGTGTGTCGGGTGTGGGTGAGGGTGTATTTGTGGGGTGAAAAATCAGGAGCATTCTTCACGAGCCTTCCTGCTCCTTAATGTTCTCCTTCTTCCTTATATTCCTGCTAATACAAGGTTAAAGGTTGGAATACAGCTCAAAGAGGAGGAATACCCAAGCAAAAAGTATACAAAGAGACATACAGGAACAAGAAAAGAGAATAAGGTAACACGAAGAGGGAATACTGGTAAAAGAAGAGAAAATACTGGAGCCAGAAGAGGGAATATAAGAGGAGGAGGTACGAGGTACAGGTACAAGGGGCAAGAGGAACAAGGGTCCTCTGACACCCTGGGTGGTGTTGTGGTGCTTCCTGCAACAAGGCAGTCAGTTGGTGCTAGAGGGTGCAGCGGGCGGCAGAAACCAGCTTGCTCTCTTCTCTGCTTTCATTCTTCTGCTTCCTGAGTATTGTTATTCTTCTCTTGAAGACCCCTTGGCATGCTAGTGTGAGTTTACCAGAGGTGCTGAGGCCGTCAGGAAGACTCGCGGTAGTGTGAGTGTTAACCCGGCGGTATAGGGCGAGGCCGGCGAAATACAGGGAGTGGTCAGGTGGCCCGCCCTGGGAGTGGCCCAGGTGGCCCGCCCTGGGAGTGGCCCAGGTGGCCCACCCAGAGGATGGCCCCAGGTGGCCCACCCAGAGGATGGCCCCAGGTGGCCCACCCAGAGGATGGCCAGCCTGGGTGGCAGGTGGGGGAGTACGCCTTAAGAGTGGTCAGGTAAACTGTTCTGTGCGTCAGACTGCGAGGTGCAAGCAATAACAACATGGTTTACTACGGGGCGCTGATTCCCTGAACTATCAGATAAAATTAGCAAGATAACCGGGCAATACTTGTGTTGACAATTAGCAAAGAAGATAACAGGGCAGTAAACAAATAACCTGGAAGTTTTCCGACTGTTTGAGGCGAGCAGGCCTCATCCAAGGCTCCTTACACCTACTGTCCTTGTTCATCCAAGTCTCCTCACACCTACTGTCCTTGTTCATCCAAGTCTCCTCACACCTACTGTCCTTGTTCATCCAAGTCTCCTCACACCTACTGTCCTTGTTCATCCAAGTCTCCTCACACCTACTGTCCTTGTTCATCCAAGTCTCCTCACACCTACTGTCCTTGTTCATCCAAGTCTCCTCACACCTACTGTCCTTGTTCATCCAAGTCTCCTCACACCTACTGTCCTTGTTCATCCAAGTCTCCTCACACCTACTGTCCTTGTTGACGTTGCAGTAAATGGGTACCTGGGTGTTGTCTTGGACGCTGATCAGAGAATATTTTAATCCCACGAGGCTGGAATTTCACATACTAGAAAGATATGTATTTCGAACTCAGTTCGAAATCCTCTTCAGTAGATACGACATATGTAGTAGAGAGATGCTTATAGAGGTATGTGCTTGAGGTGGAGGAGGGTGTAAGTGGTATTTATTTCTCATAGGCAATAGGCCTCCCGCAAGGCTCCCACAGTTCCTAGAGATGCAAATTTATCATTGAAAGTTTTGTAAATGCGATAATGACATCTGTCTTTCATTGCCCTTGTAAATGGTTGAAAGTAGACATTGAGATAGATGAGAAAACTTATAACAGAGTAAGATTTCATTAGGACGTTCCTCTCAAACAGAAGCTTTATATAACTTAACGAAGTTAAAATGTCCGGTATCTGGCCATTAGTGCTGCACCTCTGTTTTCTCTCTCTCATATCTTAGTGTTTGGTAGCCCTCTGGGAATACTGCATTTGTTATTATTCGTTCCTGCAACGGCAAAACGTTGTTATAATAGCCTTACGTTGTTGCACACATCTTCAACCGCTTCTGGGATCGTAGTTTCTTCCAGTCTTGATTTCAATATCATGAAATAAATATGTCACTTTTCTTTTCAATAAACGGGATATTTTCCTTAATAAAATCTTACTATCCTAATGTACGATGTAGTTGACTCTCTGAACATATTTAAGGGTGGTTGAGTTATTTTGATAAGACACATTTCCAACAGTTGTATATCTTATTTATTATCTTGATAAAGACACCCAACTGTTGTAGATGTATCTTGTTCATCAAACTGTTGGTGTTATAGGCCATGTTCAATACTGTTGTCTTGTCAGCCATCTTTGAATGTGTTCTGCTAGTCAACTACAACATACATTAGGAAAACACAATTCTGTTAAACAAAATAAACCGTCTCTTTAAACCATTTGTCTGTGGCCACCAGTGGCAGATCTACATTTTTGGGGCCCTGAAGCTTGAACTGTTATGGGGGCCCCTTCGCAATCCCCGTCTCATACGGGAAACCCAGAATTTTTAAGCAATGTGAACTAAAGTCGCTTCTTGGCCCCTCTGAGATTAGGGGCCCCTGAAGTTGAAGTTTCAATAGATTCATAATAGATCCGTCCTGGTGGTTACTAATTCAGTGTAGGAACCAGGCATTCTTAATATAGAATTTTGTAGACTCTGGGTGTGTAGGTATAGCGATTTGTTGCTTATGTATTCTGGGTTTGGGTGTTTGGGGGCCTGTGTTATTTTGGGTATGGGAGGATTAAAGTATTCCAGGTGATCTTAAAAGTGGGTTGCTCATTGTAGAAGTTTATACTGGTTACAGCCAGGTGAAGAATAAATAAGTCACAACACAATGACTGAAACATTGCATAAATACACCACACTTAAGAAACGGAGGAGTAATGACACTACGGTCAGAATATATTCTGACCTTTTCTTCTCGCTTCAGTGTGACTTGTCAATGGTTTAAGTTTGACTGGAACGTCGCTACTTTTCCCTCTCCTACATGCTGGTTATTTGTGTACACCCAGGTGAATAAACCGTGGTATCCTAGCTGGTGGTAATAACCATGGTATCCTAGCTGGTGGTAATAACCATGGTATCCTAGCTGGTGGTAATAACCATGGTATCCTAGCTGGTGGTATTAACTATGGTATCCTAGCTGGTTGTAATAACCATGATATCCTAGCTGGTGGTATTAACTATGGTATCCTAGCTGGTGGTATTAACTATGGTATCCTAGCTGGTGGTAATGACCATGGTATCCTAGCTAGTGGTAATAACCATGGTATCCTAGCTGGTGGTAATAACCATGGTATCCTAGCTGGTGGTATTAACTATGGTATCCTAGCTGGTGGTAATAATCATGGTATCCTAGCTGGTGGTAATAGCCATGGTATCCTAGCTGGTGGTAATAACCATGGTATCCTAGCTGGTGATATTAACTGTGGTATCCTAGCTGGTGGTAATAACCATGGTATCCTAGCTGGTGATATTAACTGTGGTATCCTAGCTGGTGGTAATAACCATGGTATCTTAGTTGGTGGTAATAACCATGGTATCCTAGCTGGTGGTAATAACCATGGTATCCTATCTGGTGGTAATAACCATGGTATCCTATCTGGTGGTAATAACCATGGTATCCTATCTGGTGGTAATAACCATGGTATCCTAGTTGGTGGTAATAACCATAGTATCCTATCTGGTGGTAATAATCATGGTATCCTATCTGGTGGTAACCATGGTATCCTATCTGGTGGTAATAACCATAGTATCCTTAATAACCCATGTTGTATCCTAGTTGGTGGTAATAACCATAGTATCCTTTCTGGTGGTAATAACCATGGTATCCTATCTGATGGTAATAACCATGGTATCCTATCTGGTGGTAATACCCATGGTATCCTATTTGGTGGTAATAACCATGGTATCCTTTCTGGTGGTAATAACCATGGTATCCTTGCTGGTAGTAATAACCATGGTATCCTATCTGGTGGTAATACCCATGGCATCCTATCTGGTGGTAATAACCATGGTATCCTTTCTGGTGGTAATAACCATGGTATCCTTTCTGGTGGTAACCATGGTATCCTATCTGGTGGTAATAACCATAGTATCCTTTCTGGTGGTAATAACCGTGGTATCCTAGCAGGTGGTATTAACTATGGTGTCCTAGCAGGTGGTTATAAGCCTTCATAGTATCATGGTGACACCGAGGATGTAAGGTGTCGAAGGGGACGGATCTCCCTGACTCACGAAGTAGATCTCTGTGACTTAATTTTCTTCTTCAATCCTCGTGGAAGTTGTGGTGAAAAAAGTTGCAAGTTTGTTATCTGTTGAAGATGGTCTCTGAGACCGAAATACAGGCAATGGTACATAATACCAACACATGCGCAACATCTGGGTATTTTAATTGCCGGAACGTTTCGCCCACACCTCTGGCTTCGTCATTTGATATCTGATATCCTTGTAACATGCCCAGGACTCCCTGGAATATATGCCTGTATACTTACCTATTTGTACTCACCTAATTATGGTTCCAGGGGTCAATTTATAGCTTCTGGCCCCGCCTCTTCACTGTCGCTACTATGTCTTCTCTTTCCCCGCTTCATGAGCTTTATCAAACCTCGTCTTAAAACTATGTATGGTTCCTGCCTCCACTACATCACTTGCTAGACTATTCCACTTCCTGACAACTCTATGACTGAAGGAATACTTCCTAACATCCCTTTGACTCATCTGAGTCTTCAACTTCCAATTGTGACCCGTTGTTTCTGTGTCCCATCTCTGGAACATCCTGTCTATGTCCACCTTGTCTATTCCACGCAGTATTTTATATGTCGTTATCATGTCTCCCCGGACCCTACTGTCCTCCAGTGTCGTCAAGCCGATTTCCCTTAACCTTTCTTCGTAGGCCAATCCCCTTAGCTCTGGGACTAGGCTTGTTGCAAACCTTTGCACTTTCTCTAATTTCTTGACGTGCTTGACCAGGTGTGGATTCCAAACTGGTGCTGCATACTCCAGTATGGGCATGACGTACACGGGGTACAGAGTCTTGAACGATTCTTTACTGAGGTATGGGAACGCTATCCTTAGGTTTGCCAGGCGCCCGTATGCTGCAGCAGTTATCTGATTGATGTGCGCCTCAGGAGATGTGCTCGGTGTTATACTCACCCCAAGATCTTTTTTCTTGAGTGAGGTTCCCAGTCTTTGGCCACCTAGACTAAACTCTGTCTGCAGTTCTTTGCCTTTCCCCGATCTTCATGATTTTGCACTTAGTGGGGTTAAACTCCAGGAACCAGTTGTTGAACAAGGTTTGCAGCCTGTCTAGATCCCTTTGTAGTCCTACCTGATCCTGCCTGATGCCTCACATCATCTGCAAACAGGGACACTTACAAATCTATCCCTTTCGTCATGTCAATCAACATATACCAGAAACAGCACCGGTCCTAGGACTGACCCGTGTGGAACCCCGCTCATCACAGGCGCCCACTCTGGCGAGGTTGTTGCCTTCCTGACAGGTATTCCCTGATCATTGCAGTGCCTTCCCTGTTATACCTGCCTGACCTTCCAGCTTTTTCACTAATATTTTGTGAGGAACTCTGTCAAAAGCTTTTCTTACAGTCCTAGAAAATGCAATTTACCCATCCCCTCCTCTCTCTCTCTTGCCTTACTGCCGTCACCTTTTAAAACTCCACCCCTCAAGGAAGGTTCCTTGATGTTGGTGAGGGGCTCTTGATTTAGGGAATTGGATCTGTGCTCCAGTTCCCCGAATTAAGCCTGAATACCTTCCACATCCCCCCCCCAGGCGCTGTATAATCCTCCGGGTTTAGCGCTTCCCCCTTGATTATAATAATAATAATAATTTTAAAACTCCAGTAGGTTGGTTTGTGACACAGGATTTTCCTTCCCTGAAACCGTGCTGGTTGTCGTGAGTAAGCTCATTCCTTTCTAGGTGCCCCACCACTCTTCTGATAATCTCCATGACTTTGTTTACTATACATATCAATGACAGTGGTCTGTAATTTAGCGCAGCCTGTCTGTCTCCTTTCTTAAAAATTGGGACTACATTTACTGTCTTCCACACCTCAGGTAGTCGCCCTGTTTCGATAGATGTGTTGACGATTGTTGTTACAGGTGCACACAGCTCCTCTGTTGCCTCCCTCATGACCCACGAAAAGATGTCCGGCCTCATCGCCTTTGAGGTATCTTGTGTATGTGTGTGTGTGTGTGTGTGTGTGTGTGTGTGTGTCTGTGTGTGTGTCTAATGCTACCAATACACAGTATACAATACCAGTATACAATACCAGTCCCTACTCCAACACACTTCTCCTCACTCCCTACTCCAGAACACTCCCTCACTCCTCACATTCTTCTGGAAGAACTGCGTCTTGCTGGTCCGTCCCATCACTCTCGTCTTGTTACTCTGACTTACGTGACAAGGTTCCTGTTATCTTCATGCTATCTTCATTCCCATGTATCACACGGAGTTGTTTGATATTATACTTGCTACTTGTTATATTATATAACATTTTGCTATCTTAATTGCTGTGCAAGATGGACTGATAACACCCAGGTACACCCAGGTACACCCAGGTACACCCAGGTAAGGAGGTAATATTTTTATCACGCGCACACACAAACATCCACACACACTATATTATATATATATATATATATATATATTATATATATATATATATATATATATATATATATATATATATATATATATATATATATATATATATGTCGTGCCGAATAGGTAAAACTGGTTAATTAGCAAAAACTCGTTTAAAATTAAGTCCTTTCTAAAATTTTGTCTTATACGTTTAAAGATATATTTTTTTCATTTATATTAATGTAAAAATTAATAATTTTGTACCAAAAGAACCTTAGAAAACTTACCTAACCTTATAACAAGCGCAATTTAATTTAGCCTAATCCAACTAAATATATTTTAGATAAGTTTACAATAATTTAATAATAAACAAGCACAAATATACTTTTCTTTTCGTTAGGTTCAGAATGATTTTTCGGAATTATTGCATACACAAATTTTCGCTTGCCTTATTCGTCAAGAAGAGCGTTGCTATTTAAGCCAAAATCGTAAGTTTTACCTATTCGGTGCGACACACACACACACACACACACACACACACACACACAAGGTGCAAAGGTTTGCAACAAGACTAGTCCCAGAGCTAAGAGGTATGTCCTACGAGGAGAGGTTAAGGGAAATCAACCTGACGACACTGGAGGACAGGAGAGATAGGGGGGACATGATAACGACATACAAAATACTGAGAGGAATTGACAAGGTGGACAAAGACAGGATGTTCCAGAGATTGGACACAGTAACAAGGGGACACAGTTGGAAGCTGAAGACACAGATGAATCACAGGGATGTTAGGAAGTATTTCTTCAGCCACAGAGTAGTCAGTAAGTGGAATAGTTTGGGAAGCGATGTAGTGGAGGCAGGATCCATACATAGCTTTAAGCAGAGGTATGATAAAGCTCACGGCTCAGGGAGAGTGACCTAGTAGCGATCAGTGAAGAGGCGGGGCCAGGAGCTCGGACTCGACCCCCGCAACCTCAACTAGGTGAGTACAACTAGGTGAGTACACACACACACACACACACACACATATATATAATATATATATATATATATATTATATATATATATATATATATATATATATATATATGTATATATATATAAACAGCACTGCGACTAGCCAAGGGCTCGAACCCATGTTGTTTTGGCCCGCCTCATGGTGAGCAAAAACCACATGACGCTCTAACCCACAGGACCACCAAATCCTACAAGAATCACGCACCCAGCAGTGCTAGGTGTTTTACCGTCATCCGAGAATATACGGTGGTATGGGTGGTCCTGTGGGTTAGAGTGTCATGTGGTTTTCGCTCACCATGAGACGGGCCAAAGCAACATGGGTTCGAGTCTTTGGCTAGTCGCAGTGTTGTTATTGATCAATACCACTCGTCAGTGGGTACAATAATATATTATATATATATATATATATATATATATATATATATATATATATATATATATATATACACACATGCAAGAATGATATATAATACCGACAAGTTGAAATTAACACACATGTGCAACATCTGGGTATCTTTATTGTAGACGTTTCGCCATCCAGTGGCTTTATCAATACAAATTCTAGGACATAACTTGAAGACAGTAGAACTATGTACAGAAGATGAGGTAATCAGTCCCTCAACCTAGCAGTAGGTGCGAAGAGCACCATAGTCGTGGAGATTCTGTAGCAGAAGCAATGAGCCTGATAAAGCCACTGGATGGCGAAACGTCTACAATAAAGATACCCAGATGTTGCACATGTGTCTTAATTTCATCATATATATATATATATATATATATATATATATATATATATATATATATATATATATATATATATATATATATATAGTTTAGAAAAACACGTAAGGAAACACTAGGACATGTTAGAAAACGATTCGGCCCTGGGACCTTGATCACTTCTAACATACAGAGGTTAAAAAACAGTATGTATAGGCGGAGAGTGAGGTGTGAGTGACGCATGGTGACCTGAGTGAGGTGTGAGTGACGCATGGTGACCTGAGTGAGGTGTGAGTGACGCATGGTGACCTGAGTGAGGTGTGAGTGACGCATGGTGACCTGAGTGAGGTGTGAGTGACACATGGTGACCTGAAGAATGACATGTTGGGATGAGGACGGGTAGACGATGAGATCATGTGACTCCTGTGTTGCTGGGTTGGTGCTGCCCCGCCTGGTTAACTATCTTGTATGCTAATGTTTCAGAAATTTTGTACTTTCCAGTGAATACTGGTGTTAATATTGGTGTTAATACTGGTGTTAATACTGGTGTTAACACTGGTGTTAATACTGGTGTTAATACTGGTATTGATACTGGTGTTAATACTGGTATTGATACCGGTGTCGGTGATCAGCGAGGCTTCCAGACATCGTCGGCGTCAAAGATCTTGTTTGGTAAGAACGCGTTGTGCGTCATCCCAGTTCATAAGATGCCTGGTGGAGTCTATGTGAGGGACACAGGAGTACCTTAGGTCGTCTCTGTTACTGATGCTCGTTGCGGCGGACCTCAAGACTTCTGCCTGTTTCGCCTACACCATTCCCTGTAGATATAGTCCCAAGATATATGTAGGCGAACCAGGCAGAGATCTTTCAGTCAGCCTGCAGCGCAGGCGAAACGTTTCGTGTTCCACAGGTGTCCTGCTCCTCAACTCGGTATTGTGTACCATTTATGAGACTTATAAACAATCAGATAAATACCCAGGAGGACATACCAGCCGGGCATTATTGCCAGCATACCCGAGATTGACAAGTTGACTCAGATAAAGATTATTCAGGCGCCTAAACCAAAAATTATTTAGGCTTTTATACACGATATATGTAAGATCCACAAAGGAGTGTAACAGCTAGAGTCTTGCCTATGTTATGTGACCCAAATCTCACGCTCTGTGATCACTCCTAAACTCACTGAGCCAAGCCCCTCGTTCATAAAAAAGAAGAAGCACTGCAGCAGGCCTACTGGCCCATGCTAGGAAAGTCCAAATCACATACTGGCCCATGCTAGGCAGGCCCAAGTCACTTACTGGCCCATGCTAGGCAGGTCCAAGTCACTTACTGGCCCATGCTAGGCAGGTCCAAGTAAGTTACTGGCCCATGCTAGGCAGGTCCAAGTCGCTTACTGGCCCATGCTAGGTAGGTTCAAGTCACTTACTTGCCCATGCTAGGCAGGTCCAAGTCGCTTACTGGCCCATGCTAGGCAGGTCCAAGTCACTTGCCCATGCTAGGCAGGTCCAAGTCACTTGCCCATGCTAGGCAGGTCCAAGTCACTTACTGGCCCATGCTAGGCAGGTCCTCTTCTCAGTATTTCAATTTCCGCTTCTGAAAAATATATAAAAAAAATCATAAATGGTTACAGCTCCAAAAACTCTTTTTTTTATTTATTTTTAAGTTATTACACATTCGGGAGTTTTTTAAAATTTCTCGTTTATATTTTCAATATTATTTATAGTGATTCTGACAGCGCATGTTTTGTGCCAGTCTCTCTCTCTCTCTCTCTCTCTCTCTCTTCTCTCTCTCCTCTCCTCTCCTCTCTCTCTCTCTCTCTCTCTCTCTCTCTCTTCTCTCTCTCTCTCTCTCTCTCTCTCTCTCTCTCTCTCTCTCTCTCTCTCTCTCTCTCTCTCTCTCTCTCTCTCTCTCTCTCTCTCTCTCTCTCTCTCCCCTCTCTCCTCTCTCTCTCTCTCTCTCCTCTCTCCTCTCTCTCTCTCTCCTCTCTCTCTTTTCTCTCTCTCTCTCTCTCTCTCCCTCTCCTCTCTCTCTCTCTCTCCTCTCTCTCTCCTCTCTCTCTCTCTCTCTCTCTCCTCTCTCTCTCCTCTCTCCCTCCTCCTCTCCTCTCTCCTCTCTCTCTCTCTCTCTCTCTCCTCCCCTCTCCTCTCTCTCTCCTCTCTCTCTCTCTCTCTCTCTCTCTCTCTCTCTCTCTCTCTCTCTCTCTCACACACACACAAGTACACTATACATCGCATGTGTGACTCATTCTCGAGTACCAAGGACAACAGAAAACGAAGAAGCGGGGAAACAAGAGAATAGGAAAACAGAAGAGGAGAACAAGGAAACAGGATAGAACATGAAAATAGAAGAGAACAAGGAAACAGGAGAGAACAGGGAAACAGGAGAGAACAGGGAAACAGAAGAGAACAGGGAAACAGGAGAGAACAAGGAAGCAGGAGAGAACAAGGAAACAGGAGAGAACAGGAAACAGGAGAGAACAGGGAAACAGGAGAGAACAGGGAAACAGAAGAGAACAGGGAAACAGGAGAGAAAAAGGAAGCAGGAGAGAACAAGGAAGCAGGAGAGAACAAGGAAACAGGAGAGAACAGGGAAACAGGAGAGAACAGGGAAACAGAAGAGAACAGGGAAACAGGAGAGAAAAAGGAAACAGGAGAGAACAAGGAAGCAGGAGAGAACAAGGAAACAGGAGAGAACAGGGAAACAGGAGAGAACAGGGAAACAGAAGAGAACAGGGAAACAGGAGAGAAAAGGAAACAGGAGAGAGACAAGGAAGCAGGAGAGAACAAGGAAACAGGAGAGAACAGGGAAACAGAAGAGAACAGGAAACAGGAGAGAGAAAACAGGAAACAGGAGAGAAAAAGGAAAGCAGGAGAGAACAAGGAAGCAGGAGAGAACAAGGAAACAGAAGAGAACAAGGAAACAGAGAGAAACAGGAAACAGGAGAGAAAAAGGAAACAGGAGAGAACAAGGAAACAGGAGAGAACAGGGAAACAGGATAGAACAAGGAAACAGGATAGAACAAGGAAACAGGAGAGAACAGGGAAACAGGAGAGAACAGGGAAACAGGAGAGAACAAGGAAACAGGATAGAACAAGGAAACAGGATAGAACAAGGAAACAGGAGAGAACAGGGAAACAGGAGAGAGAGAAACAAAGAACAAGGAAATAAAAATCAAGGAAATAGGAATGAAAAGGGTAACACAGAACAAGAAAAAGAGCAGAGAAACAGAATATGGAATCAGAGAAACAAAGCAGGGAAATAGAGATGAAAACTGAAAACAGGGAAACAGAACAAGGTAACAGAGAACAAGAAAGCAACAAAATATCGAAATAAATAAAAAAAACATCGAAGAATATATGATGGCTGATAAAAAAAAAAAAAAGGCCACACAGCGGCTATTTAAAAAAAAAGTATATTACATCAGAGACCAAAAATATATTGGAAAGTTTGACGTTACGGTGAAAATAACTTTAAAACATCTGGTGATAAGAGTGAGGAAGAGAACGGGAGTAAAATAACAGGAGGTGTGTGTACTCACCTATACTCACCTATTTGTGGTTGCAGGGGTCGATTCATAGCTCCTGGCCCCGCCACTTCACTGATTGCTACTGGGTTCTCTCTCCCTGCTCCATAAGATTTATCATACCTCGTCTTAAAAGTATGTATGGTTCCTGCCTCCACTACGTCACTTGCTAGGCTATTCCACTTCCTGACTACTCTATGACTGAAGGAATACTTCCTAACATCCCTTTGACTCATCTGAGTCTTCAACTTCCAATTGTGACCCGTTGCTTCTGTGTCCCATCTCTGGAACATCCTGTCTATGTCCACCTTGTCTATTCCACGCAGTATTTTATATGTCGTTATCATGTCTCCCCGGACCCTCCTGTCCTCCAGTGTCGTCAGGCCAATTTCCCTTAACCTTTCTTCGTAGGACAGTTCCCTTAGCTCTGGGACTAGTCTTGTTGCAAACCTTTGCACTTTCTCTAATTTCTTGACGTGCTTGACCAGGTGTGGATTTCCAAACTGGTGTTGCACACTCCAGTATGGCATGACGTACACGGGGTACAGAGTCTTGAACGATTCCTTACTGAGGTATCGGAACGCTATCCTTAGGTTTGCCAGGCGCCCGTATGCTGCAGCAGTTATCTGATTGATGTGCGCCTCAGGAGATATGCTCGGTGTTATACTCACCCCCAGATCTTTTTCCTTGAGTGAGGTTTGCAGTCTTTGGCCACCTAAACTATATTGTGTCTGCGGTCTTCTTTGCCCTTCCCCAATCTTCATGACTTTGCATTTGGCAGGGTTAAATTCAAGGTGTCAGTTGCTGGACAAGGCTTGTAGCCTGTCCAGGTCTCTTTGTAGTCCTGCCTGATCCTCGACCGATTTAATTCTCCTCATTAACTTCACATCAGCTGCAAACAAGGACACTTCTGAGTCCGTCCCTTCTGTTATGTCATTCACATATACCAAAAACAGGACAGGTCCTCGGAGTGACCCCTGTGGGACCCCGCTCTTCACAGGCGTCCACTCTGACACCTCGCCACGTACCATGACTCGTTGTTGCCTCCCTGTCAGATATTCTTTGATCCATTGCGTGTGTATGTGTGTAATAGGAAGTGGAGAAACGTCACTGGTTCCTGAAACAGGAAGCAGAGTGGGAGTCTGGAGCGAAATAAATATGAAAACATTCTTGGAACACTTTCACGGAAGACACTTCTTGTAATTATAAGACAAAATTACCAGGAAAAAAAAACAGAAAATGTGGCGCTTGGATAGACTGCATTTTCCTGGGCTTCAATAAAGCTTCAATAAAGGGGGGTATTGGAACGTAGCTATTATCGGGGAATATAGGAGTAAACGGAGGGAGTCAGTAGGTAGGGGGCAGGCGAGGCAGTAGGAGGGATGAGAGCGGAGGTTGGTAGGTAATGTGAGGTCACTGGTGACTACATCTACACCTCTCATTACTCTACCCACCACACTACTCACCCTCTCACTACTTTAACTAAACATAAATGGAGAAATGAGTAAATAACGGGGACAGTGAATATTACTATTCTACTCAAACACAGTTTATTATTAAGTCCTTGTACAATAATATATTTGGGAACAGGAGAACATTGTGGTTTAGATAAATGGGGTGGTACATATAAGCAGTGAGACAGGGAATACAATTAGCTTGGCGAAACAGAATATAACTTACAATATAGTTCAGAGGACAGTTCAGCACAGGTCCCAAGACCTACACAGCACGAGTACTGCTCGAAACCAGTACTCTGCCCAATGTATCCAACAGTCTCCTCCAGAGACTTCAGCAGCCTTCTCCCGAGCCCTGCACCCCAGCAGCAGCTCTGCTCGAAGTCTCTCTGCTAAGAGCTCTGCACCCAGGCCAGAGCTCCGCACGAATCTCTCTGCTCAGCTGTTCCTTGGGCTTATATGGTGGTCCAAGCACCCTCCACAACCACGTGTACGACCTGACGCCTGGATCTGACGCCAGTGACGAACAAAGGAGCTGATACATAAGCCGAAAAGGCGTGTCTCTGACAGACATTTGCCAAGGCAAGGTGACCATATAATTGGTTAAATTAGGTCTCCCCAGAGACCTCACAAGCCCAGCTGAACTACATCACATGGTAACCCATCCAAGACTTCTCCACAAAGTTAATCTGAGAGAAACAAAACTAGTGTGGGAGACGGTCAAGAGTGGGGTCCCTCAAGGATCATTGCTGCCACCACTGATTTTCTATTTGCTTTCAGTGATCATCCAGAGAGGATCGAATCTTCTGCGACCCTCCGTTGATGCAAGGCTGATAAAATTGATACAAACATTTCACGAACAGGACATTCTTCAAGCGGACTTAGACATGCTGAACACATGTAATATGAAATTAGGGAAGAATGAAGATAACTAGAAATGGAGTGAATTTACAGTTACAAGGAAAGTAACTAGGAATCGTCAGGCGAAATTCTCTATTTTCAGAAGGAAATATAAACTGTAACGCCGAGGTATACGTGTGACAACATAATTATTATTATCAAAAAGAAGCGCTAAACCACAAGGGTCATACAGCGCTGCTCTGTGACAACGTAAACAAGATGGACATTGCAGGAACGTAAAGGATCCTTCAGGAGGCTAAACACTACGTATTTCAGCCCCCAGAGTGGCAGCCCCCAGTGTGGCAGCCCTCAGTGTGGCAGCCCCCAGTGTGGCAGCCCCCAGTGTGGCAGCCCCCAGTATGGCAGCCCCCAGTGTGGCAGCCCCCAGTGTGGCAGCCCCCAGTGTGGCAGCCCCCAGTGTGGCAGCCCCCAGTGTGGCAGCCCTCAGTGTGGCAGCCCCCAGTGTGGCAGCCCCCAGTGTGGCAGCCCCCAGTGTGGCAGCCCCCAGTGTGGCAGCCCCCAGTATGGCAGCCCCCAGTGTGGCAGCCCCCAGTGTGGCAGCCCCCAGTATGGCAGCCCCCAGTGTGGCAGCCCCCAGTGTGGCAGCCCCCAGTGTGGCAGCCCCCAGTGTGGCAGCCCCCAGTGTGAAGCCCCAGCATGCATCTCCCTCAACATTTATCATTCTTATATTTATACGAAGCGCAAAACCCGTGTGGGATATTCAAGGAGTAGCGGAGGCTCGACCCTCTGTCCATTAATCGTTGTCCGGACACACACACACACACATCGAGTGCAAAGTAATGAAGATTGGGGAAGGGCAAAGAAGACCGCAGACGGAGTACAGTCTAGGGGGCTAGAGACTACAAACCTCACTCAAGGAAAAAGATCTTGGGGTGAGTATAACACCAGGCACATCTCCTGAAGCGCACATCAACCAAATAACTGCTGCAGCATATGGGCGCCTAGCAAACCTCAGAACAGCATTCCGACATCTTAATAAGGAATCGTTCAGGACCCTGTACACCGTGTACGTTAGGCCCATATTGGAGTATGCGGCACCCGTATGGAACCCACACCTAGCCAAGCACGTAAAGAAACTAGAGAAAGTGCAAAGGTTTGCAACAAGACTAGTCCCAGAGATAAGAGGTATGTCCTACGAGGAGAGGTTAAGGGAAATCAACCTGACGACACTGGAGGACAGGAGAGATAGGAGGGATATGGTAACGACATATGAAATACTGAGAGGAATTGACAAGGTGGACAGAGACAGGATGTTCCAGAGATGGGACACAGCAACAAGGGGACACAGTTGGAAGTTGAAGACAGATGAATCACAGGGATGTTAGGAAGTATTTCTTCAGTCACAGAGTTCTCAGGAAGTGGAATAATCTGGGAAGTGATGTAGTGGAGGCAGGATCCATACATAGCTTTAAGAAGAGGTATGATAAAGCTCATGGAGCAGGAAGAGTGACCTAGTAGCGACCAGTGAAGAGGCGGGGCCAGGAACTGTGACTCGACCCCTGCAACCACAACTAGGTGAGTACACACACACAAACACACACACACACACACACACACACACACACACACACACACACACACACACACAACACACACACACACACAAAACACACACACACACACACACACACACACACAACACACACACAGACACACACACACACACACAACACACACACATACAACACACACACACACAACACACACACACACACACACACAACACACACATACAACACACACACACACAACACACACATACAACACACACACACACACACACACACACACACACACACACACACACACACACACACCACACACACACACACACACACACACACACACACACACACACACACACACACACACATTAACCAAGCGACACTTGACCGCAGATTATCTCCCTTGTATGAAAATCACTGGTGACCCAGATGTAATTACTCTCGTGTTGCAACAGTTGTCTGCTGGTGTTGCAACAGTTGCCTGCCGGTGGTGCAACAGTTGCTTGATAGTGTTGCAACAGTTGTCTGCGGGTATTGCAACATTTGTCTGCTGGTGCTGCATCAGTTGTCTGCTGGTGTTGCAACAGTTCTTACTGGTGTTTCAATAGTTGTCTGAGAGTGTCAGGTATCAGGTTACAGTGTGTCAGGTGTGAGAATAGTGTCAGGTATGACAGTGTAACACACACAGTCATGACTGTGTGTGTACACACAATGTTATGACTGTATACTGAGTGTACAGTCATAACATTGCTTGCAGTCATAGCATTACACGATCATGTGTGTGTGTGTGTGTGTGTGTGTGTGTGTGTGTGTGTATACTCACCTAATTGTGGTTGCAGGGGTCGAGACTCAGCTCCTGGCCCCGCCTCTTCACTGATCGCTACTAGGTCCTCTTTCTGTTTCCTGAGCTTTGTCATACCTCGTCTTAAAGCTATGTATGGCTCCTGCCTCCACTACATCACTTCCTAGGCTATTCCACTTCCTGACAAGTCTGTGACTGAAGAAATACGTCCTAACATCCCTGTGACTAGTCTGAGTCTTCACCTTCCAGTTGCGACCCCTTATTTCTGTGTCCCATCTCTGGAACATCCTGTCTCTGTCCACCGTACTCACCTAGTTGAGGTTGCAGGGGTCGAGTCCAATCTTTGTGTGTGTGTGTGTGTGTGTGTGTGTGTGTGTGTGTGTGTGTGTGTGTGTGTGTAATCATTAAACTGTTTATCATTGCTAATAAAGTTAACATGAAAGATAAGGGTAAACCAAGCTGAGAGATTGCTGAGATAACGTAACAGATGTAGCACCTGTGTTACTCCTACCTGGACCCTCTGGTCTTGCTACGTCACACTGTGACGACTACAGATCTACGTAACATAACGTATAGAACACTTAGAGCACCAGAGGCTTTACATTACTTCTTCAATGTTAGGTGAGCGGAAAACATGAATTGGGATATTCGGGAAGCAAAAATCCCACTGGTTTTGTGGTAGTGACTCCAGTTCCATGTTTTTCTGCTGCCTGTATTGTCGGGTATGTAACTGCTTGTTCCTGGAGCCAACACCCATAGGAGAAAGAGCTTATGATGTTTTGGTCCGACTTGGCCCATTTACAAGTCACACTAACACACGAAGGTAAGGGAGGCAGTATATGTAGGAGAGGACAGGGACGGGACAATTAGGGGAAGAATGAAGTGAAGTAGTGGGGTATAACACTGGGTCACACGAGGTGTTGCACTCGTAGGAGGCCCCGAGTTATCGTATGCTATAAACACACAAACAAGACGGATACAGCTACAAGAGTACCAACTCTGGGTCTCCTACAAGTAAAACACCGTGGAGTTATACTGAGTAAAACATCTCAAAGTAAGCCACTAACTCCACCTTCATGACGGAGGATACGACCTGGAAACTGCTGAGTGCTTGTTCTATACACCAACCACTCACTCACTCAGACTCTCTTCCACTATCTTGTTTGAGTGTTTGTATCCTTGCGGCGCCGTCGACTCTCTGTCGTCTACTGGTCTTTGAGGCAACAGAGCACTGGCGAGCAGCAACAGTCTGGTTGATTAGCCAGTCGAGACAGTCTGGCCATAGGCTGAATTGCGAGGGTATATAAACTCTTAAAACCTGTGACAGGTATTTCCACTTAACATGGACTATAAGAAAAACTAAACCAGTAGAAGTATCACCACATTTCAAAATCAGGCACAAAGTTTTATGCAAAGGTACGAGCCTTGCAACGCTTCTCAATATGATTATACAGTAGCAACGTCCCGAAATGCACCGCATGCTAATGGCTTTCCTATGTGTTTAGCAATATTTTCATTACACGAAATAAATTCATTATTATTATTATTATTAAAATTATTATTATGTGACACAATCACAATGGCCCTAGAAAAAAATATAAATGTTTTTTTTACATGGGTTTGGCAACATTTGACAGATACAGTGGACCCCCGGTTAACGATATTTTTTCACTCCAGAAGTATGTTCAGGTGCCAGTACTGACCGAATTTGTTCCCATAAGGAATATTGTGAAATAGATTAGTCCATTTCAGATCCCCAAACATACTTACAAACGCACTTACATAAATACGCTTACATAATCGGTCGCATTCGGAGGTGATCGTTATGCGGGGGTCCACTATATAGCCAAGGTGTGAGAATTTATGTAAGTTAGTGTAGCAGGTGAGGCAGCGATATATATTTATAGATTTCTAACAATCACAATGAGTGGGAATAAATCCAGAACAATCCAGCCTGGGAACAGTGAATATATCAGTTCTGGGAGACTGGCACCTTCACTAGCATTTAATATTATGGTAGACAGTAACACAAGGCACTGTCCTGGTGCCTTCACTAGTACTTCTTGTTATAATAGTGCCACAAGGCACTGTCCTGGTGCCTTCACTAGTACTTCTTGTTATAATAGTGCCACAAGGCACTGTCCTGGTGCCTTCACTAGTACTTCTTGTTATAATAGTGCCACAAGGCACTGTCCTGGTGCCTTCACTAGTACTTCTTGTTATAATAGTGCCACAAGGCACTGTCCTGGTGCCTTCACTAGTACTTCTTGTTATAATAGTGCCACAAGGCACTGTCCTGGTGCCTTCACTATTACTTCTTGTTATAATAGTGCCACAAGGCACTGTCCTGGTGCCTTCACTAGTACTTCTTGTTATAATAGTGCCACAAGGCACTGTCCTGGTGCCTTCACTAGTACTTCTTGTTATAATAGTGCCACAAGGCACTGTCCTGGTGCCTTCACTAGTACTTCTTGTTATAATTGTGCCACAAGGCACTGTCCTGGTGCCTTCACTAGTACTTCTTGTTATAATAGTGCCACAAGGCACTGTCTTGGTACCTTCACTATTATTAGAATAGTGTCACAAGGCACTGTTTTGGCACCGTCACTATTACTTCTTGTTATAATAGTGCTACAAGGCACTGTCCTGGTACCGTCACCATTACTTCTTGTTATAATAGTACCACAATGCACTGTCCTGGCACTCCCACTCCTATTGTTACATTAGTGTCAACTTCGTGTCCCATCCTCGTACTAAAGGGGCTGCAACACAAACTGCAGCTTCCTGACATGATCATCAGCACGGATGCTGCCTTACTAGAAGACACTGAAAAAACTTACAGATCAAACACGTGTTTCACCTGTCAGGGGGGGAAACAGGTGTTCACCTGAGACACATTACAATTGCTGTAATGTCGACACAATCACAAACTAGCACAAAATACAACACGACATGCCTTTCTACAGAGCCGAATGAACAGGGAAGTGATCAAGGAATACCTCTGGTATTATACCAAACGTTGAGAAAACACTGCAGACGCCAAAATAATGATAAAGTAGATTATGAGAAGATGACTCAAGAAATCGTAATGACACGATTGCAAACAAACCATACCCCGGCCGGGATTGAACCCGCGGTCATAGTCTCAAAACTCCAGCCCGTCGCGTTAGCCACTAGACCAGCTAGCCACAATAAGATTCATCCAACTAGATATATTTCTACACCATAGGAAAGTTAGCACAGGCACCTCTGTGACCACAAATGCTGGTCTAGTGGCTAACGCGACGGGCTGGAGTTTTGAGACTCTATGACCGCGGGTTCAATCCCGGCCGGGGGTATGGTTTGTTTGCAATCGTGTCATTACGATTTCTTGAGTCATGTTGACGGCAGTGAGGGGACTTGAGCTAGAGTTCGTCACGGCCACGCTAGCTGGAGATTCGTCTGTAAAAACTTGCATTTGTGGTCACAGAGGTGCCTGTGCTAACCTTCCTATGGTGTAGAAATATACCTAGTTGGATGAATCTTATTGTGGCTAGCTGGTCTAGTGGCTAACGCGACGGGCTGGAGTTTTGAGACTATGACCGCGGGTTCAATCCCGGCCGGGGGTATGGTTTGGATTATGAGAACTTTATATACAAGGGAGAAAAATACATCAAATGTTGGAACTTTTCATAACGTTTGTGCTCTGATATTTCGAATATTTTGAGTAAATATCGTGTTTGAAGGTAGATGGGGCTCTCGTAGAAAATAGAGCACTACTACTCTTGATGTAGTATAAGTGTACCAGTAGACCCGTAGACCCTTAGCTGTCTTCAAGAGGATGCTGGACATATACCTTAAGTCAGTACCTGATCAGCCGGGCTTTGGTTCGTACGTCGATTTGCTTGCGGCCAGCAGTAACAGCCTGGTTGATCAGGCTCTTATCCACCATAAAGGCCTGGTCATGGACCAGGCCGCGGGGGCGTTGACCCCCAAAACACCCTCCAGGTATACCATGTAAACTACAGTAATCTCTCTAGAACGAACTACGACTTACATAATATTTACAAAGAAATCGCTCACTAGAGAAGCTATTGTGCTGAAAGACACTTTTAACTTAGTAACTAAAGCTAATCTCACCTTTCATGAATCAAACCTAATTACCTCCCACTCGCTATGCACAGTGTTATAACCAGTGGGTTGATCGCTTCCCCAAACATGCAACGATATACATTGCAGTTTCCAGAGGTCGGTATGATTATGACTCACGGAAGCGAGATACGACACGAAGTGTAGAGGTGACTTAGGGAAGCGAGATACGACACGAAGTGTAGAGGTGACTTAGGGAAGCGAGATACGACACGAAGTGTTAGAGGTGACTTAGGGAAGCGAGATACGACACGAAGTGTAGAGGTGACTTAGGGAAGCGAGATACGACACGAAGTGTAGAGGTGACTTAGGGAAGCGAGATACGACACGAAGTGTAGAGGTGACTTAGGGAAGCGAGATACGAGACGAAGTGTAGAGGTGACTTAGGGAAGCGAGATACGACACGAAGTGTAGAGGTGACTTAGGGAAGCGAGATACGACACGAAGTGTAGAGGTGACTTAGGGAAGCGAGATACGACACGAAGTATAGAGGTGACTTAGGGAAGCGAGATACGACACGAAGTGTAGAGGTGACTTAGGGAAGCGAGATACGACACGAAGTGTAGAGGTGACTTAGGGAAGCGAGATACGACACGAAGTGTAGAGGTGACTTAGGGAAGCGAGATACGACACGAAGTGTAGAGGTGACTTAGGGAAGCGAGATACGACACGAAGTGTAGAGGTGACTTAGGGAAGCGAGATACAACACGAAGTGTAGAGGTGACTTAGGGAAGCGAGATACGAGACGAAGTGTAGAGGTGACTTAGGGAAGCGAGATACGACACGAAGTGTAGAGGTGACTTAGGGAAGCGAGATACGACACGAAGTGTAGAGGTGACTTAGGGAAGCGAGATACGACACGAAGTGTAGAGGTGATTAGGAAGCGAGATACAACACGAAGTGTAGAGGTGACTTAGGGAAGCGAGATACGAGACGAAGTGTAGAGGTGACTTAGGGAAGCGAGATACGACCGAAGTGTAGAGGTGACTTAGGGAAGCGGAGATACGACACGAAGTGTAGAGGTGGGCTTAGTGAAAGCGAGATACGAGACGAAATGTAGAGGTGATTAGGGAAGCGAGATACGAGACGAAGTGTAGAGGTGACTTAGGGAAGCGAGATACGAGACGAAGTGTAGAGGTGACTTAGGGAAGCGAGATACGACACGAAGTGTAGAGGTGACTTAGGGAAGCGAGATACGAGACGAAGTGTAGAGGTGACTTAGGGGGAAACGAGATACGAGACGAAGTGTACAGGTGACTTAGGGAAGCGAGATACGAGACGAAGTGTAGAGGTGACTTAGGGAAGCGAGATACGAGACGAAGTGTAAAGGTGACTTAGGGAAGCGAGATACGAGACGAAGTGTAGAGGTGACTTAATAAGGAGGACTAACCTAGGAAAACTCAGAGAAGCGTATAAGTTGCTGAAGGAAGCGCTTGATCTGCCAGGCTGTGATGGCTGTATGGTCCTGAGTTGTGCTGGCGGCAGTAGGTTAGGTTAGGTTAAGTAAAGATAGGTAAGGTTAGGTTGGGTAAGGCTAGGTTAATTTAGGTTAGGTTAGGTAAGGTTAGGTAAGGTTAAGGTAAGGTTAGGATAGGTAAGGTTAGGTTAAGGTTAGGTTAAGGTTAGGTTAGGTTAAGGTTAGGTAAGGTTAGGTTAGGTTAGGTAAGGTTAGGTTAGGTAAGGTAAGGTTAGGTTAGGTAAGGTTAGGTTAGGTTAAGGTTAGGTTAGGTTAAGGTTAGTTAGTTAGGTAAGGTGTTAGGTTAGGTTAGGTAGGTAAATTTAGGTTAGGTAAGGTTAGGTTGAGGTTAGGTAAGGTTAGGGTAAGGTTAGGTTAGGTTTGGTTAAGGTTAGGTTAGGTAAATTTAGGTTAGGTAAGGTTAGGTTAAGGTTTAGGTTAGTAAATTTAGGTAAGGTTAGGTTTTAGGCTAGGGGTTGTTGGTAAGGGTTAGGTAAAGGTTAGGTTTAGGTCAAAGGTTAGGTTAAAGGTTAGGTTAGGTAAGGTTAGGTAAGGTTAGGTTAGGTTAGTATAGGTTAGGTTAGGTAATTTAGGTTTAGGTTAGGTTAAATTTTAGGTTAGGTTAGGTAAGGGTTAGGTAAGGTTAGGTTAGGTTATAAGGTTAGGTTAGGTAAGGTTAGGTTAGGTAAGGTTAGGTAAGGTTAGGTTAGGTTATAGGTAGGTATAGGCTAGGTTAGGTAAGGTATAGGTTAGGTTAGGTAAATTTAGGTTAGGTTAAGGTTAGTAGGTAAGGTTAGGTTAGGTAGGTAAGGTTACGTTAGTAGGTTAGGTAAGGTTAGGTAAGGTTAGGTTAGGTTAGGTAAATTTAGGTTAGGTTAGGTAAGGTTAGGTTAGGTAAGGTAAGGTTAGGTCAGGTAAATTTAGGTTAGGTTAGGTAAGGTTGGGTTAGGTTAGGTAAGGTTAGGTTAGGTTAGGTAAGGTTAGGTTAGGTTAGGTAAGGTTAAGTAAGGTTAGGTTAGGTAAGGTTAGGTAAGGTTAGGTTAGGTAAGGTAAGGTTAGGTGAGGTTAGGTAAGGTTAGGTAAGGTTAGGTTAGGTAAGGTTAGGTTAGGTAAATGTTAGGTTAGGTAAGGTTAGGTTAGGTAAGGTTAGGTTAGGTTAGATAAAGTTAAGTTAGATTAGGAAAGGTTAGGTAAGGTTAGGTTAGGTTAGGTAAGGTTAGATTAGGTAAGGTTAGGTTAGGTAAGTTTAGGTTAGATTAGGTTAGGTAAGGTTAGGTTATGGTATGGTTAGGTTATTTAAGGTTATTAGGTTATGTGAGGTTAGGTAAGGTTAGGTTAGGTTAGGCAAAAGTTTTGGTTAGGTAAGGTTAGGTTAGATTAGGTTAGGTTAGGTTAAGGTAAAGTTAGGTTAGGAGGTTTAAGGGGTTTGGTTAGGTTAGGTTAAGGCTAAAGGTTAGATAAGGTTAGGTTAGGTAAGGTAAGGTTTAGGTTAGGGTTAAATTAAGGTTTTAGGTTAGGTAAGGTTAGGTTAGGTAAGGTTAGGTAAGGTAAGGTTAAAGGGTTAGGTAAGGTTAGGTTAGGTTAGGTTAGGTTAAAGGGAGGATTAGGTTAGGTTAGGTAAGGTTAGGTTAGGTTAGGTAAGGTTAGATTAGGTAAGGTTAGGTTAGGTAAGGCTAGGTTAGGTAAGGTTAGGTTAGGTAAGGTAAGGTTAGGTCAGGTAAATTTAGGTTAGGTTAGGTAAGGTTAGGTTAGGTTTACAAGGTTAGGTTATGGTGTGTAAGGGGTATAGGTTAGGTTATATTATAATTGAAGATATGTAAGGTTAGTTAGGTAAGGTTAAAGGGAAGGTTAGGTTAGGTAAGGTAAGGTTAGGTGAGGTTAGGTAAGGTTAGGTAAGGTTAGGTTAGGTAAGGTTAGGTTAGGTAAATTTAGGTTAGGTAAGGTTAGGTTAGGTAAGGTTAGGTTAGGTTAGATAAAGTTAAGTTAGATTAGGAAAGGTTAGGTAAGGTTAGGTTAGGTTAGGTAAGGTTAGATTAGGTAAGGTTAGGTTAGGTAAGTTTAGGTTAGATTAGGTTAGGTAAGGTTAGGTTAGGTAAGGTTAGGTTATTTAAGGTTAGGTTATTGAAGGTTAGGTTAGGTAAGGTTAGGTTAGGCAAGGTTAGGTTAGGTAAGGTTAGGTTAGATTAGGTTAGGTTATGTAATGTAAAGTTAGGTTAGGTAAGGTTAAGTTAGGTTAGGTTATTTAAGGTTAGGTTAGGTAAAGTTAAATAAGGTTAGGTTAAGTAAGGTAAGTTTAGGTTAGATTAGATAAGGTAAGGTTAGGTTAGGTTAGGTAAGGTTAGGTTAGGTAAGGTTAGGTAAGGTAAGGTAAGGTTAGGTAAGGTTAGGTTAGGTTAGGTAAGGTTAGGTTAGGTAAGGTTAGGTTAGGTAAGGTTAGGTTAGGTAAGGTTAGGTTAGATTATGCTAGGTTAGGTTAGATTAGGTAAGGTTAGGTTAGGTAAGGTTAGGTTAGGTAAGGTTACGTTAGGTTAGGTAAGGTTAGGTTAGATTAGGTAAGGTAAGGTTAGGTTAAGTATTACAACCCAGGAATCCAAATGGCCTGTTATCCCGGGTGTAATGGGAGCAAAATAAACACAGCAGAAAAAGTTTAGACTTATATTATCCTTCACCAATTTAGAACCAAAATTTTACACTGT
>NW_026508789.1:0-14141 GCF_026875155.1 Cherax quadricarinatus
ATTTTTTTTCCCCGCCCCCCCTTTTGGGAAAAAAAGGGCTTTTTAAATTTTTTTTAAAAATTTTTTTTTTTTTTTTAAAAAAAAAAATTAAAATTATTTTTTTTTAAATTAATTTACTCTCTATTAATAAGCCTCAAACAATCGGTCTTTGCAAAAAACCAATTGGTTTGCCCAATTCCAACCTGCCGCCCAGGGGCACAAACAGCTTGTCCTTGACTTCAAAATTTAAGCAAACGGGGTGGTAGGGATTGTTTTTCTTTTTTAGTCACCTTCCTCTGTAAAAACTAATGCCCCTGTCAGTCTGGAACTTTGTGTTTAAATTCCCATAAATTTCCCGCTCACACTCCAGTTCATAAAAAACATACCTCCTCGCTCTCAACATCTTTTGGCTGGAATTAAGCCTCCCCAAAATTTTCCTCCCTCCCTAATTTTTGGACACCCTACTTTTCCTTATTCTCATAAAATTTTAACTCCAAGTCATCTATTTGTTAAAAAATCCTTCTCCCTCCCCTGAACATCAAAACCCCTCCAACCCAAAAACCTTTTACCTGCACCCTTTCAATTTTTCTAGGATCTGGCTTATTCACCTCATCCATGGAAGACATTTCCACTGCTTTTTGTTGCAATTTTTCACTACCCGCCCAAAACCCATGAACGCTGGAAATTTTATAAACTCTAACTCTTTTTTTCCCCGGATTTTATTTTTTCCCCCTTTGGAAAAAAATCTTCTCCCCTTTAAACTTCAAAACACCACCCCACCTTTGGCCCAGTATTAGTTTTTTCCCGTTGTTCGTTCTTCATAACCCAATTTACACAAGAATTAACAAATATTAAAAATTAAATTTTTCCCCCCCCCCCCCCCGAACCCAGCTGTCCATTTTTTTTACAACTTTTTATTTCCCCTTTTGAATTTTTAACTTTTTCTTTCATATCTTCCCAATTAACCTGGGGTCCCCTTTGCAAATTCTTTCACAATCTCCCAAAAACAATATATAAGTTTAATCTTCATTTTAACCCCACTTTAAACCCAATCATTTATTCTGTTACACCCAAAAAAAAAAACACGGTAATCCCGAATCCCCTTCTAGGCTAATTTACGGAAAAATCCCTTTAAATAGTCCAACCAAAACTATCCCGCAAAAACTTCTTACTGTTTTCATAATTCGGTTTTCATTTAGCCACTAATTACCCAAATAACAAAGTTTAACAATGTGTTCTCACATTTTTGGAGCTACTACTCACCAAATTTTTAAGGGAAATTAAAAATTTTTCATGTTTCTATAACTATTTAAACCCTAGATTTAATAAAATTTTTGATAAAATTTTCAAAACCCTAAAATAATACCTCAAAATCGAAGTTAAAATTTCAAAAATAATTAAATTACCTCAAATTCCAAAAGTTTTACATAAAGTCTTCTAAAATTCAATTTTTATAGCATTGGAAAAATTCCCTAAATTTTTTAATGTTTAAAATCACTGTAATGGTATCTCCTTTTATGAAAATAAAATTTTTGGATTGTTTCCAAACCGATACCAATGATTCTCAGGAACAAAGGAATTTTAGTACCTATAAAACCATTTTTCAGAAAGCCTTGGTTCAGCTCTATTTTGTAAAAAAGCTTAGAATAAGATTTTTAGAAAGTTTTTGGAAAATATTTTTTTATAAAAATTTAGAATTTAATCGATTTTTTGTAATTAATTATAATAATCTAAATATCTTTGAATTTGTGTTTTCCATATAAATTAATTTCCCGTTCCTTGACTTATTTTAAAAATTTTTCTAAAAAGCATTGGGTTTAATTTTGTTTATGCTTGATAAATCTGTTAAAGGAATTTTTGGGATTTTATGCTGGGGGTTTTATAATCATTTAAGAGATTCCTAATGGAATAGGGGTTTGCAGAAGCCAAAAGGAGAATCAACTAAAACCCAAGAGGCTCGCTTCTCGACTGACCCCGGACAAAATTTCCCCGGTATACGACAATTGGGGTAGTGAGGGAAGGAGTGAATAGACTATGGGGGTAGGGGGGAAAAAGCAGGGAAACCCCTTTCTGGGGGTTGGGGTTAGGTGGAGGGGCAAGGTTTTTTGGGAGGCAGGAGTTGGGGGGAGGGCAGGTTGTTGGTGGGGGAGCCCAGGGGGGGTGAGGAAGAAAACCCTTTACTCCACAACTTATTTTCCCATGTCCTCATAAATATGTGGTTGTCCTGGGGCCCAAATGTGCCTCTCACCCGCGCCTCTCCCCCTCCCCCCGGCGCGGCCCTTCTTTGCCAAAAATGCCTATTATTCCATTTCCAAAAATCCTTTTCCCAATTAAGTTACTGTAAAAATGGCGCAGTTCTGGAGGTAGTGTTTTATGAAGTTTTTCAATGTTTTATATACGATAACTTGGCCGCATTTCACACACAGTTTTGGCCCTATTCTCCCCCCCCCTCACTGCCATCTTCCCTACTATCACCATCTAAAATTTCACAACGGGAACAACACTTCCCTATTTACGTGGAAATGGTGCACTGGAAGTCTTCCGCTGCATTGGAATCTTCCCAGAGCTTCACACTGAGCCCTGTTCAGTCCTCGACCTGAAAGTTCTTTGATCGGGAGTTAAATGAAAATCCCGGGCAGCTACCCGCCACACTCTGCCTGGGCAGATATAAATATATTATATATATATATATATATATAATATTATATATATATATTATATATTAATATATGCAAAACAACCACTCTGAAGAATAGAGAAATTCCAAGCCTTTCGTGACTACTCCACATTAATAAAAGGAACATAAAAAGTGAAGCATAAAAAGGGAAGCTAAAATAAGGGGTCCGCGCACACCTCACTATCAACCACAACGCAAACACGGCGCCCGGGACCCTTGAAAGTCCTTACATTCACCCCAGATTCTACCAAGAAATTAAATTATTCCAGGTGTATATTAATTCTTCCCAAATTCTATTTAATTATAATGGATCAATTTATAAAACCAAAGAATATCATATATTTCAAAACGCTTTTTATGAACGATTCAATTATATCCTGTCGACCGGCTTGCTTGTACTACTTCTCAACTTTTTGAAAATCAATTGGATGGTTAAATCTCTTACATAATAATAGAGCATTGGAATCTTGTCCAGTTCTAATCAAAATTTAGTTGTTTTAAAACTTAGTTCGAGTTTTAAAACGTTTGACCGTAATAAACTTTCGCAAATTTTACAAGGAATCTTAATAATACACATCCATCACATTTTGGGGAATTCTTTATCAAAGTTTTTTACTGTATCAAGATTTTTAATACAACTTTAATATTAAAAGTCTTAAGAAGAAAAACAACCAAGTTTTCATGGTAAGGGAGAACCAACATATTTTTGTTGAATAAGGTGGTTGCCCCTTTTGGATTATAAAAAGTGTTTCTACAACTTAAAAGATTTATCAATTACATTTCTTGGGTATTTTAAATCATTACCTATTTCATAAAATTTTTATATTTCCTCACTATGAACTCAGGGACACAAATTCGTAAAGCTCTCAAAACATTGATGAAAAACAGGTTTGATTTCTATCTTGATGCAGGAATAATTGTGGGAAATTTTCTCCAGAGGGGGTATCACCCCCCTTCAGCCCCCTTCAGCCCCTTTCAGCCCTAGGGGCCAAGCCCTCTAAGGGGCCCTCCTTGTTTACCAGTGTGAATTGACCATGCTTTTGCCGTCCCTGTCTTGGCGGGTTGAAGGTGTTTTTTGGGGAGAGCAATATTTTCTTACTCAGGACAATTAAAGGAAAACCCTGCTTCCCACTTTATTACCAAATTAAAAATGGTCTAGTTAGGACAGCAAGAACAAATTTTGCTTGTCATCGAGGGTAAGATGAATTCTGGTGGTTTTATTTTTGGGGGTGGGGGCAGTGAGGCAGGAGGCGGGCAAAGCCAGATTTTGCTTAAGAGATCAGGGCGGGATACAAAAAGGGCATGATCTGGGGTTAGTGTAAAAAAGTGTCTAAATACAAAAACCTAAGAGAAGTACACTTCTTTGTGATACTGGAAATAAAGACTTTTGAAAACATAGTGCCCAATGTGCGTTCTGAAATAAGGGTGACACCAAACCTAAGATCTATCAGTTCCGATACTGGGGTAAAACCAAACCTGGTGAACTAGAGAATATTCCGTTTCTTAAAGGGGATGCGCAATTCCTTGGTAAAAGGATTGTAAAACCATATGGCCCAAAAAGGGGGGACTTTAGTATAAAGAGAAGGTTTGTGTACATATGATAAAAATCGAAAAACCCCCAGGGATTTATACTTAAAAATGTAATTTGACCCCACGGTATGGTTTTCACACATCTAATCGTTGCGGGCCGGGTATTTGCTGAAATTAACTGTGTCAAATTTATTTATAAGACAGCGTCTGCAAAAGACTGTACAGATTTTCTTAACATAAAGAAAAAGTTCAAATATTTTAAACAGGTAAAAAATTTTTCCAAGGTCTTTGAAAAACGTAAAAACTTTTTTTTCAAAAAAATAGTTTAATGACCCTCCAGACCAATACCATTAAGCAAAGAAAAACAGGTTCACATAAACAAAAACCGGGCTTGACTCCCCCAAAAGGGAAGAGGGAGGACGCACCCCCTTCACCCACAAACCCCACTCCCACAAAAACGGGGATTAAGAAAACCCCAAGTGATTGGGTTTCTGATTGTAAAACCCCAAGTTTATTGTTTTAGCAGAATTAAAGACAAGTGTTTAAATGTTTTTATAGACAGAAATTTTAAAAGGGAATTTTTAAATTTTAAACTTTAATATTTTAAAAAACTTTATAAGTGTAAGTAATATTTAACGGGGATTTAATTATAGTGAATTATTTATGTTTTTTAAGTTAAAACAAGGTTATTAATATTAAATTTAATGGGGGTAACCTAAACAAACCATAACCGGACACATTACCCTAACCCAGGCATTGACCCTGAAACCTTGTAGCCCAAGGGGTTAGCTTGATATTGCTGACTTGATAACTAAGCCAACAACAGTGTTTAAAAACATCTAAGTTTTAAAATTTAAGTTACAATTTTAAAATTTTATGTTTTTAAAAACTTTCAGTCTTTACAGACTAAGTTTACACATTAAAAATCTAATTCAGTCTGTCTAGGATTAACTCAAGATACAAACATAGATTTTGATGATCTTGGGGTCAAGTTTTAATATTTACACAACGCCCTGGAAATAATTAATTCAGACATACAGATTATGAAAATAAAATTTCTTGAATCAATCCATCTGGGGATGAAATTTAAAAATGTTTTGGATACTTTTAGTGATCAACAATTAAGGTGGACAGGAGTACAGGCTATCTGCCGCAAAACTCTGTCACAGAGACCTACTATAGCTAGTGGGCCAACCACCTGTTACACCGTAACAACAACAAGTGTCCCATTACCAAGCTTACCTACATTGTCATTACCTATTTTCCAAGGTCCATAATTATGAAGAAATTTATTAGTGGTTTTCATCCATAAATTTAAATCACGAACTGACATAGATGAGATTGCTAAGTTCAATTATCTTAAATGTCTTGTGAAGGGAGAACCCTATGAACTGATTAAGCATTTCCGGTGGTCAAAGGTATTATCAAATAGCCTTACGTGTCTTAGCAGACAATTACTTCGATGCTGACAGGCTAGAGTTAGACATGCAGTCTTAATATCAAGCTTGAAGCCACCCAAACATTGTTATTCAAGACTTACAGGCATTTAGAATCACATTAGACATAGTCTCATATCTCTAGGTGCTAAATATGAAACCCAAGACAATGTGATTGGTTTATCAGTGGTATTGTACAGGATAAGCTGTTTACCACAAACTAATTTAACGATTAAATATTATGTTCAATAAACGCTATTTCACTTGTGAAGAAATTAGCAATGGTTTACAAACAATATTTCAATCATGCAAACAACGAGAAAAAGATGAAAAATCCACAAATCCAGTGGATAATAAACCTCAACTCAGTATAAAAAGAGATACCTATCCCCACTAAACCACATAATGGGAAAAACCCATATAGGCATTTATCAAGCTGTGAATTTCAATAGACAGTAAACAGACTGTCATACATAAAAGTACTCCAAAATGTGTACTTTGTGATGGAACACATTGGGCACAGTATTGTATTCAATACACATCAATGGAGGCACGTAAACAACGTTTCATCAAACTGAAAAGATGCATCAAGTGTTTAGGTGAACACAAGGGAGGAAAAATGCTCACTGAAGAAGTGTTTTAAATGCAAAGGGTATGCATCATACAGCATTATGCCCAAATACTTTGCTGAACAGCAGCAGACTTCCACAGAATCAGGAAGTCAACAAGCAACAAACAATTTAAAAGTGAGAGATAAGTTTAAAGCAACTGCTTCTCCCCCATAGCTCGAGTTGAGTTATCTAATAAATTACACCAAACCAATGTGCTAACCTAATTTGATCAAAGGGTCACAAAAGGGCCTTCATAAGAAAAATCAGTGTTGCAGAAACTGAATAAACAACCCTATGCCAAAATACGTTAGATATACTGGTTTTTTCCAAATTCTGAAACAGACATATGACCTAGCCAGAATCACTGTTGGCCCCAGGAAACAGAAAAAGACAGTAGAAGCTGTGGTAGTAGATGATTTGCCTAAGTCTGGCAGATCCAGGGATTAAAAGAAACAGTTTTCAGCACTGAAAGCAGCTAAGGTCAAGTTACCTGTCCTGACATACAGACGGACACATTAGTCCAATTGATTTAATCATTGGAATGATTATTATCACTGTTTTTGTGCAAAATATAGTAAGTAAACATGATGTTCACTTGCTGAAAACAGCAGGAGGCCACATGATATGTGGTCCCATTCCCTCTCAAAGTGGGAAAGAAGCTGATATTGATTCAGTGGAAAATGTACTAGTTACGAGAATAAACCGCTGAATCATGTACCACAGCAAAAATTATCATTACTGGAAGAAATGAATGAACCAGTTGATAAGTTGTGGGATTTAGATGCCGATAAAGGGATTGATGTAAATAAACCAAGCCCACAAGAGTCTCAGACTTATAACCAATATTGGACACTGTCAAATATAAAGATGGACAGTATTGGGTTAGGTTACCATGGAAATTAAATCCACCACATCTACCTAGCAATTATCGCATTTGGGTTTCGGACAGATGAAAGCACAAATACATGAGCTCAGGAAGAATCCAGAGCTACTGACTGTCTATGGATAATATCATACAAGAACAGTTGGACCCAAAAAATTCATTGAGGAAATAGTCGAAGATAAGTTGAAGACAAACGCTCATTATCTCCCGCACCATGGAGTCAGAAAAGATTCTGAAACCACTCCACTACGTGTTGTATATAATTGCAGTGCACGGCAAATAAAGTGTAAGCAAGTCTTAATGACTGTCTGATGACCGGACCCTCACTAACTGAGAAGCTTGGAGACGTGCTTATGAAATTCGCACAAATCCATATGCCTTAAAAGCGCTGATATTTCCAAGGCTTTCTTAAGATAGGACTACAAGAAAAGATAGAGATTATACTCGATTCTAGTGGGCCCGAAAAATCCACATGATCCTCAAAGTCCTGTGAAAACTTACCGTTTCAAAACCGTATTATTTTTGGGGCAACATCCTCTCCATTCTTACAAGCTACTCTAAATACACATTTGAAGAAATCTGAAAGTCCCTTCAAAGAAGTCTTAAGAAAAGTTTCTATGTGGACAATCTTCAAGGTACTGTGAATAAAGAGGAGGATTTGAAATCCTTATACAGAGAAGCTAACAAGGAGATGAAAGAAGCAAATATGCCTCAAAAGGGTGTTGGAATACAAATCAATCAAAGCCCAAATTTAAAGGGAACTTATCAAAGAAGATTTCCCTGAACGAAATTCCTGATTGCAACAATATGCTGGGGCTTAATTGGAACACAACAGGAAAATACTTTGAGTCCCCCTAAAGGATAAACAAATCATGCAGTCCACTCACTAAACGTAGTTTACTGTCAGAGGTATCACAATGTTTTGATCCTCTAGACTCATCTCACCAATTACCATAAAGGGTAAAATGCTTAATGCAAGATGCTGGAAACTCAAATTGGATGGGAAAATGCCTCTAAAATGATCAAGCAGGGATGAAAATATCCAAGAGTTTTTTAACAACTTCATCAAATTAAACTTCCCAACAAATTTGGCAAGAGGAAACAGTACACATTTCATGTTTTCTTTGATGCGTCAACCAGAGTTATGGCGCTGTACTTACAAGAGTAATGCGAAGAAGTACAAATAATTAAATTCAAAGGCCAGGGTAGCACCCTTGAAGGTCAGAACATACCACAATTGGACTGACAGCACTCTATGTAGGTACAAAAATTACTGTCTATCTCAACAAAGTACTTTTATCAATCTTATATTGAAAAACCGGACTGAGTGATAATGAGCAGTTCCCCATGGTTAAGAAATAATAAGAGTAAATTTGGTCTTTGTACAGAACAGAGTAGCAAAATAAAAGAGATGCAAAGATTATCTCCTTTCTTCAACGTCTCTAAACCCAAGAGAATCCAGCTGACATGTTGTTTACGTGGTGTCCCACTTAAAAAATTTGTGGATAATAAATTATGGCTCCCGGACCGAAACTGGCTCCTGATGAAATAACTGGCCTCAAAAAAAGCTCACATATGCCAGAAGAACACTGCTTGAACACAGCAAAATAATTTGTGTAAATACTGCAGACACAACAGAAATAGTCATTGATGATCTAAAATAACTCATCTTGGTAAACCCTTAAGAGTACAGCTCTTTGTCCTTTAATTTCATCTTAAAGGAATAAACCTGATTATGAAGTCTTGAAACCCAAAAAATACTGGGTGAAGCAATACAAAAGATTTTTCTCTACAGAATATAAATTTCTAGAAACACAAGATAAATCCCCCAAAGAAACCTGTTTATGATTAATTCTTTAAAGGGCTTCATCTCGACTCAGAAAAGATTAAAAGATGTGAGGAAGAATTCATAATTCTTCACTACCCCAAAGAAGCCATACATCCAATATTGATCCCCAAGAATCATTGGCTAAACAAAACTGATTGTGCAAAACGCCACATAACGGTTACATGGTGGGTTGCTGACACACTTTGTCCAATACGACAATCCTACGGATACCCTCAGGTCGACAAAATGTGAAAAAACAAATAAAAGGACTGTATTACTTTTCGTCACTACGATATGCGAGTATGTCAGTAATCCAGTCCATCCTCCATATCCCTCCTGAAAGAGTTGTCATATCACTCCATTTGAGGTGACAGGTGTAGATTACAAATGCCAATAAATAACCAAAACAGTTGACAAAGTTTTCCCATCAAGGTTTTACATTTGTTTGTTCACTTGTGCTCAACTAAGCCAGTACATCCCAAGAAGTAGCCACTGACATTGTCCCCTGCTGAAACCTTTATCAAATTATTCAGAAGTTTGAAGCCAGAAGGCATGTCCCAGACTGAAAGATTTCAGATAATGCAACAACTTTTTTTGCTGGTGCCTGCTTATAAAGCAAGATCTTTGATCAGCCAGAAATACAACAGATGCGAATCAACGCAGATGTCGTTGGAGATACATTCCCCCTAAATCTCCATGGGCCCGGCGGATTTTATGAAAGAATTGATCGGTTGTAAAACGTTTTTTAGGAAGACTCTTCATCGTCAGAGAATAGACTTAGAAAAATTCCGTCATTGTGACTTTAATAGAAAATAGAGTCAACAACAGACCTTAATTATGTTACCGATGATCTGGACAATTTAAGTGTAAAGTCCATCTCATTAATTCCATGGGCAGAAGGCTCGAACCCTGTTCCTCCATGAATGATAAAGAAATCATAGAGGATCCTACTTATTTCGAACCTGAGCAACTCAGACGTAAATTAAACACCTTAATAAAGTGATTGAACGTTGGGAGAAAATTTGGCGAGAAGACTATCTCACCTCATTGAGGAACACTTCTATGGAGCTGGGGTTTTCCTGAAAATCATAAGTTCCTTAAGACCTGGTGACATAGTGATTATCGACAAGAAAGGGCCGAGGTCCCAATGGCCACTTGGAAAAAATTTTGACCATAATCCTTATGCAAATGGAATCATCAGGACAGTTGATGTTTTGAGCAAAGGTGTGTGAATAAGCGGACAATAAATAAACTAGTGCCGTTAGAATTACACAGTGTTGAAAACAAAATTAGTGATTCTCCAGAAACCACACAGACTAAAGCTGTTCAGAAAAGACAAGCAGCAGTGGTGGCGAGTGAGAAAATTAAATTAATGTTAAGTGATGAATAGTTCACCTGCAGCGAACCTCCGCCGCCCCCCAGTGTGGAGAAATTTTCTCCAGGAGGGGGGTATCAGCCCCCTTTCAGCCCCCTTCAGCCCCTTTCAGCCCTGAGGGGCCAAGCCCTCTCAGAAGGGGCGAGCGTCTTGTTTACTGCTAGTGTGAGTAATTGATCACAGATGCTATGCCAAGTGACCTCTGCTCCTTGCAGCGGTGTTGCAAGGTGTATTTTTATGAGAGACAATATATTCTTACTTAGCAGGACAATTAAGGAAAATCCTGCTCCCACTTTATTACCATAGTAAAAATATTGTTGTCTATGCTTAAGACAGCAAGAAACAAACTTTCTGCTTTGCTTCATCGAGGAGGTGACAAGGATGCAAGGTACTAGGTCAGCGTTTTTTTTTGTGCTGGGGGCAGTGACGGCATGGAGCGCAGTAGCGAAGCCAGATTACTTTTGACTCTAGAGAGAGTCAGACTGATGCCAGGATAACCAGCAAAGGACACTGATCTGTGTGTTAGTGTGAATAAAAGTGTCTCACAAAACACAATAAACCTCTTAAGAGAAGTGTGATCAGCTTCTCTTGTATACATTGTGAACAATAAAGACAAATCTTGTAGAACATAGTGTACCAGTGTGCGTTTCCTAGACAATGGAAGACGTGGACATCCAAAGACACTTCAGCTTCTATCAAGTCACCGATACCTGTCGAAGGTGTTGAGAACACCATAGCTCAGGTTACAAAGAGCAAGGTAATTACGAATTTCTTGTAGATCGGGTATTGCGCAATTCTTGAGTCACAAGGAGTTTGTAATCAACCTATAATCGGGAGTAAGGTGTGGACTTTTGATCCAAACAAGTAGGTATTTTCGTCAGCCATCACCCAATGAAATATGCTGAATAACACCCCCTTAGGGGTAAATTTATACTTACAAATTGTATCTCTTGACAGCCCACTGTTGTGATGGTTTCCCACAGCATCTAGACCTCGTCTGCAGGGGCGGGTGTAGACGATTTGCTGTCATTTATCAGCTAAGTGTTCATTATATAAAAATATATAAAAACACAGCAGGTAAGGCCAAAATTCTCAACAATAATATGGACATAGGAACAGTTTTTGTGGTTTTTCTGTAAATTTTAAATTGAATTCATTAATACCCTTAATAATTAAAACATCTAGAAAAGGCAATGAGTTATTTTTTCAAACTCAACAGTAAAGTTTATAGAATGGGCTAAGCTATTTAATTTTCCAAGAAAATGGTGTATATCTACATTTTTGGGCATAATACACAAAATATCATCAACATCTCTGAACCATTTTAGCTCTATTAGGGAGGATTGTGTTAAGCAACCTTGTTTCAAAAAAATTTCCATGTATAGGTTACTAAGAAACAGGTGAAAGAGGATTTCCCATTGCCATACCAAAACTTCTGAGTGTAAAATTATCATTAAATACAAATTTTGCATAACAATGCAAAGTTTAAAAAGTTTAATGATAGTAGGAACGGGAAAATGGTAAATCATAGTTAACGAGTTCTTCAGTTCCTACTATCAATTAAATTATTAAATTTGCATTGTTGATGCAAAATTTGTATTTAATGAAAAAGTTTTACACTCAGAAGTTTGGTATGACAATGGGAAAAATCCTCTTTCACCTGTTTTAGTAACCTATACATGGAATTTTTTAAAAACAAGGTTGCTTAAACACAATCCTCCAAATAGAGTTAAATGGTTCAGATATGTTGATGATATTTGTGTTTATGCCCAAAATGTAGATATACACCATTTTCTTGGAAAATTAAATAGCTTACCCCATTTCTATAAACTTCACTGTTGAGTTTGAAGAAAATAACTCATTGCCTTTTCTAGATGTTTTAATTATTAAGGGTATTAATGAATTCAAATTTAAAATTTACAGAAAACCTACAAATAACTGTTCCTATGTCCACTATTTTTCCCTTTCCATCAAGATAGAGTAAAAACTGTCTGTTTTCTCATCAATGTTTTTGAGAGCTTTACGAATTTGTAGTCTGAGTTCATAGATGAGAGAAATATAAAAATTTATGAAATAGGTAATAAATTTAAAATACCCAAGAAAAATGTAATTGATAAACTTTTAAAGTTGCTAGAAACACTTTTTATAATCCAAAAAGGGGCAACCAGCCTTATTCAACTAAAAATATGTTGGTTCTCCCTTACCATGAAACTTGGTTGATATGCCTTCTCTTCTTAAGACTTTTAATATTAAAGTTGTTTTCAAAAATCTTGATACAGTAAAAAAACTTTTGATAAAGAATTCCCCTCAAAATGCTGATGGATGTGTCTATAAGATTCCTTGTAAAAATTGCGATAAAGTTTATTACGGTCAAACTGGTAAAAATCTCGAACTAAGATTAAAACAAATAAATATAGCATTAGAACTGGACAAGATTCCAAGCTCTATTTATTCATGTAAGAGATTTTAACCATCCAATTGATTTTCAAAAAGTTGAGAAAGTGTATCAAGCAAGTCCATGGTGACAGGAATTAATTGAATCCTTGTTTCATAAAAAGCAGTTTTGACAATAATATGAAATATTTCCTTTGGTTTATATAAATTAGATCCATTTATAATTAATAGAATTGGGAAGAATTTAATAATACACTGGACAAATAATTTTTGAATTTTTCTTGGGGAGAATAGCTTGGGGTGAGTTGTGCAAAGGACCTATCCAAGTTGGGGTCGCCGCCGTCACGTGTTTGACCGTTGTGGGATTGATAGTGAGGTGCTGGCCGGACCCCTTTTTATAGCTTCCTTGGATGCTTCACTTTCATAGTTTTCCCTTTATAATGTGAGTAGTCACGAAAGCGCTTGGAATTTCTCTATTCTTTCAGAGTGGTTGTTTTGCATATTTTTAAATCACCTGTTACTGTGATCTTATTGCACATATATATATATATATATAAAATATAAAATATATATTATATAAAAATATATTTATATTTTATATAATATATATATATATATATAAATTATATATATATTTATATATATATTATATATAAAACAAACACACCACATACATATATACAATAGAACCACTGTACCGATATTTGCAAATGTCACTACATTCTGAACGACACGTGCATTTTGAGTTCTTGTGTTTCTATTGTTATTTTTCCCATATCTGTTATTTTTATTCTGTTATTGAAAATTAGTGATCATGGCCCTTTTGTAAGAATAGTGGAAAAAAATAACGTAAAAAAGGGAACGCTGTTAAACGCCACCACTAAACTTATAAAGGAACTTATCTCAAAACAAAAATGGAATGGGGTCTGGTTGACCCAGCCAGGGAATATGGCAGGTCAACATATAAATGAATTTTTATTTTTAAAAAAAATAAAGACAATAAAAGTTGCTAATGTGGCAAGAAAAGAATTACAATTTTTGCAGGGATCATGTATGATTTCTTACTTGTAAGGATTATTTTACAAGTTTAATTAAGCAACATTCAACTTAAAAAGGTTTGTGAAGAGTAAACTTTCGGGGTCTGGAACGAATTAATTCAATTTTCATTATTTCCTATGGAAAAAAAAACGATCCAATATGGAGGAAATTCATAATCAGAAAACTCGGAACCAATTAATTCAGATACAGAGGCTGAACTGTAAATATTAAATTCGTATAACCTTAGGTAATTATTGGCCAATGTTTTCGAGTGTAGAAAGAAGCTATAGATTGATGATAATTTTTTAACATCAATGGAATTTTATATTAAATTTATGTGAATTCCTGAGACATAAAAAGTGAAAAACATGAGGAAATGCAGTCTTTCTC
>NW_026508790.1:0-11755 GCF_026875155.1 Cherax quadricarinatus
TTTTTCCACCAAACTGATGCAGTTTAGAATTTCTCACAAAGATCGCGAAGTAAGAGGCAAAGATGCGACGCTCATAATAAGACGAATAAGGGCAAATAAAAACAATTTGTCTTTTGGAACAAAATAAATAACTAATGGTGGAGCCAAAATGCCAAGGTTTCAATCAAGAAGAACTGAAGATTCCTCTCCCGTGTGTCTTGTACATCTCTGATGCTGAAAGTTTTACCAGTCACAGAGGTCTTAGGTGGAGGTGAGTGTAATATATGGATGAAGGAAGACTGTGAGAAAACAGACATGAATAGGATGAATCATACTAGACAGAAACGGAGAAATCTATTGAATAATGTGTAACAATTAGTAATCTTTACTGTCGGTAGTGAAGATATTCATATATTGCACATGTCTTGATCATCTCTCGATATGACCTCTGTAACAAGACCGATATTTGGTACAGAGTAGTTCTCTGAAAGGTTTTAGNGAACAGGAACAGCATCATACATAAAGGAACATGAACAATATTTTGAGAAATAGGGCAGAATGAAACAAAAATATAAGACAGACATAAACGGTATGAAACATATTAGTAAGAAGCAGGATGAAAAAATTCAGAGAAACAAGATGAAACACAATAAACAGACAGTAACAGGAGGAGGATGAAAGACAGTAAACAGAAAAGACCATCATGAATATCACACAGAAAAATAAAAATTATTGGACAAACCGGAAAATGAAAAATTTTAAACATAGAAGAGAAGCGTGAAATACATTCGAAAGTAGCATGTTCGTAGCTATTAGGACATGTCAGTGGTGTGAGCAAAGAATGAAGCTTTTTGGTGAATTAGAAACATGTAGTATCTGGGTATCTTTATTTTGAGCAGGTGTTGTACACGTGTCTAATTTACCAACTTGCAGGTAATATATTTCATTAATGTAATGGGACTTGTGTGACACAGCAGCAACATGGAATCCTGGTAGAGAGGATATTTTTTGTAACCTCTTTACTAACCTCTGGTCCAACTCTTGGGCATGACCTACTTCCACTAGTGGGTTCCGCCCACCCGTGACGATGCCTTCACCTGCTGCACCTCATCTTCAGATTCACCAAGACCAAGATAGAGAACACTTTCAGGCTGAGAGACTGATTACTAGTTCTATAATTGATAACCTCTGGTTAGCGAGACGTCTCCAAAATAAAAGTGGAACAAATTTGTCTAATTCATCAACTTGTCGGCATTATATGTTATTGAAGATCTGCTGAATTTATTTCACAAGTCTGGATACAAGGAAAGTTTAATCAAGGAATTTGTTTAGTTTAAGAGTAATGGATCATCGAATGTGGGAGAATAGCAGGTATGGTATTGTAGCAATGGTCAACGTTTCGTTCACTTTGATCGGCAGTATAGTGCTGACAAGGTGTGATGAAGACGTTTCGCTCTGTGCAGAGTTTTATCGAGACCTGATAAATCTCAACACGGCGAAACGTCGTTGAGAAAAAAAAAAAAAAACTTTTCTGCATACTGTCTCATGCTAATATTTCAATTTCAGAAGAAATTTTACGATGGACTGAAAAGACTCCAGTGAGCTAAACATGTCCACTTGACAAACAAAATTTTGAAAAATTTTTGAGTTTTATTGCCAATAGTACAGTCTTATTAAATTACAATGGTATTGGGGTTAGGTAAGGTTTGTCAAATTCAAGCAAGTTTTTCCCTGACGGGGTCTTATCATTATAACCGAGGGGGTTTTTGGGTCATCTGACTGAGGCCTTAAGCGGCTTACCGGTCCCCCCCTTTTAAAAACTGGCGTAACTATTAGATATAAAAAATCTTACCGGTATTTTTAACCTTATAAAATGATACTGTCCACATTTCACCCGGCTATTTATATTACATATTCCTTTTACCTGCCATACACGTCGGGTTCTTTTTTTGCCTTTTAAAATTGAATGGCTTTTAATTTTGCTTTTTGACACCTAGTAAATTTTTAAATTTGTGTTTGACAACAATCAATTTTAAGTTGTATTTACAAGTGAACAAAACAGACATAGAGAATCTAAAACTGAGGGCATTAAAGGAGACGGGGGTCAACGATAATTTTTTTCTGTTGCGGATACCTTGGCGTAGAATCAGCTCTTCATCTTTTTTGGGTTTAAAGGAAACATGGTTCATGGATAGTACTTGATTGGATGGCTGGGGTAGGGAGGCTGTGCTGATTAGCTGATTTGGGGTGAGACACGATCAACAACAATCTTGTTTGAATTTTAGGACACATGTGGGTACATTCAACTGACGGATCTTTCTTGGTCCAGTATTTTTCAGATTTTTTTTGCGCCTTTTTCTTTTAGGATTTCTTTCAGATTTTTTCTAAAGGTCTGACAATGCCTCTACGTCTCCAGGACCCCAAAAATACAGAAGACTTGGACGTTCCATCTCTTGTGCTTATCTATTTCTCGCCTATTTGCGGTTTGAGGGGTCGAAACACAGCTCCTGATCCCGCCTCTTCGCTGGTCGGGACTAATTCCACTCTCCCCTGCTCCCGAGCTTTATGTACCTCTTTTTTTAAACTATTATAGGATCTGCTCCATAATGTGGTGTGTGTCGTGTGGTGTGTGTGTGTGTACACAACAGGTTTCCTACCATTTCCCCCCTTTTTTTTTTTTTTCTTTGCCATCCCTATCACTTCCTCCCCTTTTACCCTTTAATTCCCTCCCTTCCCCCCCCTCCCCCCCTCCACCGGAAAAAATTTTGCCTCAAAGTTTGAGTGTCGTCATTTTACCCCGAAATATTTCAAAAATTTTTTGAAGGATTTAGCCCCGCACCATTTTCCCACACACACACACACACACAACACACACCACACACACCCCACACAAAATAATAAAATTTATATAATTTTCTTTGTATGTGGTGTGTGTTTTGTGTGTTTGGTGTTGCCAACATTATATATAACGACTTGCCGCCCCCCTTCTCGCCCAAACAGGTGTATTTTTGGCAGTGAAGCAGCAACCGATCGGGTACCATGGTCTTTGTGCCGTAAATCCGAGGGGAAAAATTGCAAACAGAGGGGTTAATAACATTATAAAGGGCCTCACAACAGTGGATGCCCGCAGTAAAGGAAACCACCCCAAATATGCAGACTGATGGCAGCCAAAGCGCCAGATGGAAAAACCCTTCAACCCGGAAGATGGGGAAACAGGTGTTTTGGGACTATCATGTCATCTACCTTTGGGTGATACCTACTCCAAAACACCAGGAGGAAGGGGGGGGCAGCTGCCCCTTCAGGGAGTCCCAAAAGTCTAGAAAAAAATGGAGAATTGCCCATCATTATATTTTGTTCCCCCTAGGCTCAGAGACCCCTTGGTCATGGGGGAAAAAGTGCATCTAAATTCCTTAAGGAGCGGGAAAAAAACCCCCAGGGTAACTAGGGATCCCAGGGCAGCTAGTTTTCTGTTCCCCCGGCTCAGTCGGCTGTTCAAAGGGGTAAAATGCCTGCTTATTTTTGGGCACCCCCCCCACTTGAGGAGCTGGATGAGTTTTGCCTTTATAATCGGTGATACACACGTAACAAAATGTCCGTTTGTGCCACTTTATATCATTGTATCTCTTGGATCTTTTTACCAATTTTATTATTATAATATTAAAAATTATATATATATATATATAATGTTGGCAACACCAAACAGTAAAAAATATTAGCAATTCCCAAAGGGTTATATCATTAAAAATTTCGTATATTTTTACACTAAGTTAGCTAAAAGTCCTGACAATGGGGGATTTTAACACACGTCTCTCGTAAATTCACAAGCTATACATTAAAAAGTAAGAGGCTTTTATTGTCCGCAACGAGAAAAAACCCAAATTTGTTCTCACAAATAACTCTGGCCAGCTTACCAAAAAAGCAGAAAATTTTGAATAAAAATACGAGTGAGAAAAATTATGTTGTAGAATAACCGTTATTAAACTTACTGCAAAGTTTTATGAAAGAAGTTAATGTTGACAGGGAACAAACTTGTTCCTTTTTTTTACCTAAGTTACATGGGACATTTAACGTATTTATCGACAAGCTTTCAGATTATTGTAATATAATATTCCTGTTTTTCTTTAGCAACTGTACCAAGTACCGGATTAATTTCCCGACTTTTTATGCCCAATGAAGTCTTAAAAAAAATTTGAGTTTTTCCTACTCTAACTTTTCTTAATTTAAGTATTACGTATTTAAAAAAAAAAAAGTGGATTTCCCCAAAAAAAGAACTAAGCAAAAAAAGGGATTTCTCACTGTATTAAGCCCTAAAGAAGTTTTGTCCATACAAAAAAGGAAAAATGAAAAAGCATAGAAAACACCAACCCCTCTCTTTTCTTTTTATAACTCATAATATATAATCTTTTTTCCGGACCATGGTAACAAACAACTGAAAAAACGCTCGAGAGAACCCAATTTATCATTGTTTAATTTAAAATTAACATCCATCAGTTCTGCAGTTTTTTTTTCCCGTACCAGAGGTTCTGATCAAAAAATTTACAGACAATTCAGTGAACATTCTTAACCACCTAAGTTAGGTCTAATAGGACATGTGTTGGTTTTAGTAAGTTGGAAAAAACTTTTTATTTTAGAATATTTCTGTTTTTTGGGGCGGACGTATCTTTTAAACCATGAAGTTTTACTGTCAAATAATTGTCCTGTCAATAATCCAGGGCTATTTAAGTAAATTGGAATTATGTCGAATAAAAAAGAAGACTTTTTAGTGAACATCGAACTGAATGTAATTAATACCCCGGCAGGTTTAGGTCATGATTATCTCTCATTTTAAAGAAAGGCCCTTTGTCTTTTGTTCAAAATAAACATATTTAGGTTATTTCAAATTAGATGGAAGGATTTTTTGTCTGGCCCATGCGCTTGATTCACATTTTTTACAAAAGTTGGGGAAACATTCAACTGATGTGATACCTAAATTGTAAACAGTTGTGCTTAATTTTACTTACTTCTAAAAGGAATAAAAGGGAAAGCCTTGGGGTATGTTGGTCGAGAGGAATCAGGGACCCCCACCCCCACTACCTACCACTACTTCCTCCTCTGCCGAATAGGGGAAAACTTGCATTTTGAGTTAAATAGAAAGCCCTTCTTTCCGAATAGGGGAAACGAAATTGTGCATGCAAAATTTTGCAAAAAAACTTCTTAAACCCAAAGAAAAAAAATATCTTGTGTTTGTTAAAATTTTTGTAACTTTTTTTAAAATATATTTAGTGATTAGGCAAATTTAAAATTTCGCTTGTTTTAAGGGTTTGGTAAGTTTTTTAAAGGTACTTTGGTCAAAATTAATAAATTTTCATTAAATAAATGAAAAAATCTCTTTAAAAAGTATAAGAGAAAATTTTAGAAAGGGCTTAATTTTAAACGAGTTCTTGCTAATTAACTAGTTTTACCTATTCGGCACGACACACACACACATAATAATATAATTATACATATATAATAATATATAAATTTATATATATATTTTATATTATATATATATATATATATATCTTTAATATTATATATATATAAATAATTTCAATTTTAAAAGTGGAAGTTGACGAAGTTCATTTTTTCATCATTATTAAAATGGCCGCGGGTTAGTTCTTTAACGGGAACGGACGTGTTGTGTCATATATAACATTCACAATTTAAAAAAAAAAGGAAAATTTTATCATTGTTTTGACACGTATTAAAACTGCAAGGAAAAAAAACTTGTAAAACAGAAATAAAAGTATGAATAAAAATTATTAGGTCATTATATTTTAAATATACTGTTTTATATAGTGCACTTAACGCACTTGTTATGAGGCAGTTGGCAGAAATTTTTTGGCAATTACATGTAATTAACGAAAGTTAGTATAAATGTTAAACAAGGTCGCGCCAGGCTGAGTAAGTAGTGTATTGGTAGACAGGAACTCCAGTAGTCATCAAAAGTGCCGTCTTATGTGAAACATGGGTAGTATGTTGGCCCAGACAGAAACCCATCCATGGAGGTACTAACTCACGTCAAACCAGTTTCAAAAACAGGTAGAAGGGTGGTAACCCCAAACCATCCAAGGAAGTACTATCGTACTGTCTTACCAGTATGAAACAAGGAAAAAGGTTTTGGCAGACAGCAACCATCCAGGGAGGTACTAACGCGAGTGTAAAACCTGACGGCAGACAGCAACTATCTAAGGCGGTAATATTCAGGGCCAATCTAAAAAAGCATCCAAGCTTCACGCTCACCTCCAAAACATTTTATTACATGGCGCTTTGTATCGAGTGGGGTCCCACAAGGGTCAGTCCTAGGGCCGGTGCTGTTTCTGGTATATGTGAATGACATGAAGATGGGAAAGAGTTAGATGTTCCTGTTTGCAAACGACGTGATGCTAATAAAGAGAAGACAAGCAGACGAAGATCAGGAAAGACTACAATGGGATTTGGACAGGCTGCAAGCCTGGTCCGACAAATGGCTCCTGGAGTTTAACCCCCACCAAGTGCAAAGTTATGAAGCTTAGGGGAAAGAAAAGAAGCCCGGGGCGACGGAGTACAGGCTGGGGGGTCAAAGCCTGCAAACCTCACTCAAGAAAAGAATCTTGGAGTGAGCATCAAACTGAGCACATCTTTTGAGGCGCACAATCAAACCGCTGCAGCTTATGGGCGCCTGGCAAACCTAAGAATTAGCCTTTCAGTATCTAAGAAAGAGTCATTCATGTCACTGTACACCGTGTACGTCAGGCCATACTGGAGTACGCAGCACCAATAGGGAATCCACACCAGGTCAATTGCAAAAGTTTGGAACAAGACTAGTCCCGGAACTGAGGAGAGTTTAAGGGAACTCAACCGGATGACTCTTGAGGACATGGGAATAGGAAATATGATACTGGCGTATAAAATACTGAGCGGAATTGACAAGGTGAACAGGGTCAGAATGTTTCAGATATGGGATCAGGAACAAGAGATACAACTGGAAGTTGAAAACTATGATGATTATTAGGGATGTAATGAAGTATTTCTTCAGCCAGAGAGTTGTCAGGAAGTGGAACAATCTGGAGGAAGTAGAAGCCGGATCCATAGACAGCTTTAAGAAGAGGTATGACAAGGCTTTTGGGAGCGGGGAGTGAGACTTAGTAGAAACTAGAAAAGGCGGGGCAGGAGCTGTGACTTGACCCCTGAAAACCACAAATAGGCGAGTACACACAAAAACACACACACATACATACACCTTGACCTCTAGCAAAGAAATGAAAGCAGGTAAAGAGCTATGTAATTAACATTAAAAAGAAACAATAATGTACCCCATCCTTGTCATTACCACACTGACTTACATTTGTTGCTGAGGTTTTAGAGGGTAACGCACTAAAGTCATGTCATGTGGCACTACCTGGATAACCAACTTCGATTATGGAGGGGTGGAGGATGGGCGAGTGGATGAGATACGGTGGGTAGGTCGAAGTGTGGACTTTGGGTGGGTTAGAGTGGGCTGCTTTTTGAGTGGGTATTGTGGGTTGGTTAGCGTGGGTTACTGGTGAGTGTGTGGTAATTTCTGGTTACCACTTACTCACAATAGACGATATTAACCCATATCCAAATTTCCACTTGAAAGACATGCAAATATTAAAGTTTTCCCCGTTAGCAACTTACAGAAATATATGGTATTAGCCAATTAAACAGTACTTACAAAAAAGTGGTTTTTAACCAATTACCACCCACAAAGACCCCGTAAATATTAACCAATTACACAGCTGCACTTGCAAAAACACGTAGATATTAACAATTCCCTTGTTAGCACTTAGTAGGGTGGATATTAATTCATTTTATCCCCCCGGATCTTAATACAGACACGCAGATTCTCGTGAAATTGGGGAAAAATGCAAATGTTATATACAACATTTTAGACAGTGAATGTTTTAAACACACTTTATAAAAAGAGCTAAAATTAATTTCTCTAACATATAAAGCTTTAAATAAAAAAAATCACAAGAAAACTATCTCAGAAGCCAGGTTCAGACATCATTAAATTTATTTCGGTGAGGCGAGATTATATCCACGGAGAAGCGGTAAATATAAGGGGTCATTTAGCCCCGGGCAATGAGGGGAGGGGAAGGGGCAGTTCATCATCTCTGGATCTGAAACATTTCGTTGTAATGGAGTGGTAAAATTATGATGATGTCTTTTCTGTTTGATGCGTGGTGACAGCAACAATAAGTCTTCACTGTGAAGGGTGGAAGAGGTAATTGGGGAGAAGAACAAGAGGAGGAGGAGAGGAAGGAAGGAAGGAACGTGGGACGGGAGGAAGACCGGGGGGAGAGTGGGAGAAGACAGGAAAAAAATTTGAGGTAACAAGTGTGGAAGAAAATGGAGAAAGATAATGGATGGGAAGACAAGAATGGGGGGGATGGACAAGAATTGGACGTATGGAAAATGAGGCGAAGGTGAGAAGTGAGTTATGAAGACGCGGCAAGAGAACAGAGAAACAAGGAGAAGGGAAAAAATACCGACAAAGAGATTTCGATAAACCAAAAATTAATATATTTAATCATCGAGGCGGCTTTAACCCAATAATGTCGAAATAAAAAAATTAAAATAAGCCAATAAAATAATAAAGTTTATCTATAAAACCAATACCAAAAGTTGCGCTTAAAAAAAGGTAAGAAAAAGCGGCTTAAAAGCATAATGAAAACAAAGAAGAAAGCTTTATCAATAAAATTAAATATTTCATTCATGAAGGAAATACATCTTCTACAATTAAAGAAGGAACTCTCCATTACCTCGTAGGACCCAGTGTAGGACACCCAGTGTAGGACCCCAGTGTAGGACCCCCCCAGTGTGGACACACCCAGTGTAGGGCCCATGGGGAGGACACCCGTGTGGACACACCCAGTGTAGGAAAACACCCATGTAGGACACCAGTGTAGCACCCAGTGTAGGGGCCCCATGTAGACACACCCCGTGTAGGGCACACCCAAATGTAGGGCACACCCAGTGTAGGGGCACACCAGGTAGGGCCACCCAGTGTAGGGCAACCAAGTGTAGGACACAACCCAGTGTAGGACACACCCCGTGTAGGCACAAACCCCGTGTAGGGACAACCCAGTGTAGGGACACCCAGTGTAGGACCACCCAGTGTAGGGCACACCCAGTGTAGGGACACCCCCCAGTGTAGGGCACACCAGTGTAGGGACACACCCCGTGTAGGCACACCCCGTGTAGGCAACCAAATGTAGGACACCACCCAGTGTGGACAACCAGTGTAGGAACACCCCGTGTAGGGCAACCAAGTGTAGGACACACCCAGTGTAGGACACACCCAGTGTAGGACACACCCAGTGTAGGGCACACCCAGTGAAGGGCACACCCAGTGAAGGGCACACCCAGTGCAGGGCACACCCAGTGCAGGGCACACCCAGTGCTGGGCACACCCAGTGCAGGACACACCCAGTGCAGGGCACACCCAGTGCAGGACACACCCAGTGCAGGACACACCCAGTGTAGGACACACCCAGTGTAGGACACAACCCAGTGTAGGACACAACCCAATGTAGGGCAACCAAGTGTAGGACACACCCAGTGTAGGGCAACCAAGTGTAGGGCAACCAAGTGTAGGGCAACCAAGTGTAGGGCAACCAAGTGTAGGACACACCCAGTGTAGGACAACCAAGTGTAGGGCAACCAAGTGTAGGACACACCCAGTGTAGGACACACCCAGTGTAGGACACACCCAGTGTAGGGCACACCCAGTGCAGGGCACACCCAGTGCAGGACAAACCCAGTGTAGGACACCCAGTGTAGGACACAACCCAGTGTAGGACACAACCCTGTGTAGAACAACCCAGTGTAGGACACAACCCAGTGTAGAACAACCCAGTGTAGGACACAACCCAGTGTAGGGCACAACCCAGTGTAGGGCAACCAAGTGTAGGGCAACCCAGTGTAGGACACACAACCCAGTACAGAGGACACAACCCAGTGCAGAAGACACACAACCCAGTGCAGAAGACACACAACCCAGTGCAGAAGACACACAACTCAGTGCAGAAGACACACAACCCAGTGCAGAAGACACACAACCCAGTGCAGAAGACACACAACCCAGTGCAGAACACAAGAACCCAGTTTAAGACACAAGAACCCAGTGTAAGACACAAGAACCCAGTTTAAGACAAGAACCCAGTGTAGGACACACGACCCAGTGCAGGACTAGAACCCAGTGCAGGACACACGACCCAGTGCAGGACACATGACCCAGTGCAGGACACACGACCCAGTGGTATAAACCTTGGTAATAAATACCGACAAGTTGGTTTAGAAAGACACGCAAGCAAACACTACAACACATTTATTAGAAAACGTTTCGGTCCTGGGACCTTGATCACTTCTAACATACAGAGGTAAAAAAGACATCATAGTGTATAGAAAACCTACCAACACGGACGATCTTATACATTTTTATTCACACCAAGACACCCGCACTATGAGAGGAGTCCTCATTGGCTTCTTCTTGAGAGCTCTTCGCATCTCCAGCCCTTGTTTTCTAGAAGAAGAATGCACTTACATAACACAAGTCTTTACACGTCTTCAGTTCCCATCTTTCTTCATCCGAGATTGCAGACTCAAGACACAAGCTATCCTCAACAAACCGCCCATGGAACAGCCCCCTAAACAGTTCATAGTACTCCCATGTGGCGATGTTGCCACGAATACTCGCCGGGCACTTGCTATGAGTAACATCAACGTTTCCACCATAAACACATCATCTATCAAAGACCTCACTACGGAAAAGCAGCCCCACACCTCTAACTTCTACAGCAGGCGTCTACACTATCCCCTGTGGGTTCTGTCCCAAAAAATTGTAGGCGAGACAGGCAGAGATCTTGCAGTCCGCCTGAATGAACCATCGAATTTCTCTAACAGAGACGATGTAAGGTACGCTGTGTCCTTTCCACAGAGACTCCACGAGGCATTTGGATGAACTGGAACGAGGCACAACTCGTTCTCACCGAACCAGACTCAGACGCCGACGGTGCCTTTGAAGCCTCATAATCGCCGCCACCGACACTATAGAACGCAACACTGGAAACTACAAAATTTCAAAAACATTGGCATACATGATACTTAAGCAGCACCAACCCAACAAAAACAGGGTCACATGATTTCATCGTCTACCCGTCCTCATCATAGGTGGAGGTTGTTTTGATGAGGACCTGCCTCGCATGGGCCAGCGGGCCTTCTGCAGTGTTCCCCCATTCTTTTTATTCTTGTGACGTTCCTCGGGTCACGTGCATCACATCTCGCTCTCCGCCCATATATATGATGTCTTTCTACCCTGTATGTTAGAAGTGATTTAAGGTCCCAGGACCCCAAACGTTTTCTAATAAATGTGTTGTGTGTTTGCTTGCGTGTCTTTCTAAACCACACGACCCAGTGCAGGACACAAGAACCAGTGTACAGAATACTTCCTGTACCTTTCGGGCCGTCGTGGACGTGACAATGTTGCACAAGAGATCGAAACGTCGTCTGAAGTTCTCTCTCCAGTGTGTGGGTTGCCAGTTAACTGTTTTCCACGAAAAATGTCAAATAGTTGCTCATCATTGTGGCTTTCTTAGCTATCAAAACTTTGAGGCCTGGTCTCTGAACCCTTTTGGGGTGCATAATAAAGAGCATAAAAATGAAGGAAACTGCAACAGGCCTACTGGCCCAGGGGAAGTCAAGAAATTACCTTATCTTTTCAGTCCCCCGGTACTGGCACAGTGTCACC
>NW_026508791.1:0-12260 GCF_026875155.1 Cherax quadricarinatus
TAAAACCCGGGGGGTACTACCCCCAGTGAGGTATTAACCCCCGGGGGGTACTACCCCAGTGGGTATTTAACCCGGGGAGGTACTACCCCCAGTGAGGGGATTAACCCCGGGGGGGTACTACCTCTGAGGTATTAACCCCGGGGGTACACCCCATGAGGATTAACCGGGTGGACTTTCCCCGTGAGGTATTAACCCGGGGGTTACTCCTCGTGAGGTATTTAAAAACCGGGGGTACACCCAGTGAGGTATTAACCCCGGGGGGGTAAACCTCGTGGGTATTAACCCGGGGGAGGTACTACCTTGAGGTTTAAAAACCCGGGGGGGTATACCCCATAGGGATTAAAACCCCGGGTAGGTATACCCAAAGAGGTTTTAAACCCGGGGGGTACTGCCTCGTGAGGGATTTAAAACCCGGGGAGGTACTGCCTCAGTGAGGGTTTTAACCCCCGGGGAGGTACTGCCCATGAGGATTTAACCCGGGGGGGTACACCTAGGAGGTTTTAACCCGATGGTTCTACCCCCAGTGAGGTATTAACCCGGGGGGTACTACCCCCATGGGTATTAAACCCCGGGGGGGTAAACCCCGTGAGGGATTAACCCCGGTTGGGACTACCCCAAAAAAGGTATTAAACCCGGGGGGTCTACCCCAGGAGGTATTAACCCCCGGGGGGGGTATCCTCAGTGAGGAAACCCGGGAGGACTACCTCAGTGAGGGATTTTAAACCGGGGGAGGGGATACCTCAGTGAGGTATTAACCCGGGGGGGGCCTACCTCAGTGAGGTATAACCCGGGGAGGCACTCCTCAGTGAGGTTTTTAAAAACCCCGGGGGGGCACACCTCAGTGAGGTATTAACCCGGGGAGGCACACTCAGTAGGTATTAACCCGGGGAGGGGGCTACCTCGTGAGGGATTTAAACCCGGGGGGGCATACCTAGTGAGGGATTAACCCCGGGGAGGCACAAACCCCATGAGGTTTAACCGAGGGGTCTACCTCGTGAGGTTTTAACCCGGGGGCGTAAATTTCCTCGTAGGTACTAACCCGGGGGGGGTATACCCCAGTGTAACTAAACCCGGGGAGGTATACCCCCAGTGGGTACTAACCCGGGGGTACACCTTTTAGGTATTAACCCGGGGAGGTACTACCTCAGTGGGTATTAACCCGGGGGGTACTCCCAGTGAGGGATTAACCCCGGGGGGGGGTATACCCAGTGAGGTTTTAACCCGGGGGGGGGGACTACCTCAGTGAGGATTTCCCCCGGAGACGGTCTACCCCAGTGAGGATTAACCAAGAGAGATACTAATAGTGAGGTATAAACCTCGGGTGAAAAACCCCTGAGGATAAAAAACCCCGGGTGAAACCTCTGGGTATTTAAACCCCCGGGTGGGTACTAACTTAGTGAGTATTAACCGGGGATACTACCTCAGTGAGGTATTAACCCCTGGGGGGTCTACTCAGTGAGGTATGACCACAGAGTGATTCTACCTCAGTGAGGTATTTTAACCCTGGGGATACTCCTCATGAGGTATTAACCACGAAAGTACTACTCAATGAGGGTTTTTCCCGAGAAATGATACTACCTCAGTGAGGTATTAAACCCCGGAATGATACTACCTCAGTGGGTATTAACCAAAAAGGAAAGATATACGTCATGAGGGATTAACCCCGGAATGAAATACCTCAGGAGGTAAAAAAACCCAAAGAGAGATATACGTCAGTGAGGTATTAAAACCCAAAAAGGTGATTTACTCAGTGAGTATTAACCAAGAGAATATACTACGCGTGAGGTTTAACCCCGGGGGATGATATACCTCGGAGGTATTAACCAGGAGATGATACCCACCTCGTGAAATTTTTTAAACCCCGATTTATGAATTACCCATGAGGATTAACCACGGTGTGATATACCTCTTGAGGGTTTTAACCACGAGTGTTTATTTTACCCCGTGAGGTATTAAACCACAGTGTTTTCCCTCAGTGAGGATTAACCAGAGTGATGATACTACCTAGTGAGGATTAACCCGATGATGATATTTCCTCGGTATTAACCAAGGAATGATTTTACCCAGTGAGGTATTAAAACCCGGGGAAGAATTTCATCGTAGGTATTTAACCCCGAGTGATGATATTACCTCTGAGGTATTAACCACGATTTATTTACCTCAGTGAGGTATTAACCACGAGTGATGATACCTCATTGAGGTATTAACCACGAGTGATGATACCTCATTGAGGTATTAACCACGAGTGATGATATCTCAGTGAGGTATTAACCACGAGTGATATTACCTCAGTGAGGTATTAACCACGAGTGATGATACTACCTCAGTGAGGTATTAACCAAGAGAGATGATAGTACCTCAGTGAGGTATTAACCAAGAGAGATGATACTACCTCAGTGAGGTATTAACCACGAGTGATGATACTACCTCAGTGAGGTATTAACCACGAGTGATGATACTACCTCAGTGAGGTATTAACCACGAGTGATGATACTACCTCAGTGAGGTATTAACCACGAGTGATGATACTACCTCAGTGAGGTATTAACCAAGAGAGATGATAGTACCTCATTGAGGTATTAACCAAGAGAGATGATAGTACCTCAGTGAGGTATTAACCAAGAGAGATGATAGTACCTCTGTGAGGTATTAACCAAGAGAGATGATAGTACCTCAGTGAGGAATTAACCAAGAGAGATGATACTACCTCAGTGAGGTATTAACCAAGAGAGATGATAGTACCTCATTGAGGTATTAACCAAGAGAGATGATAGTACCTCAGTGAGGTATTAACCAAGAGAGATGATAGTTCCTCAGTGATGTATTAACCAAGAGAGATGATAGTACCTCAGTGAGGTATTAACCAAGAGAGATGATAGTACCTCAGTGAGGTATTAACCAAGAGAGATGATACTACCTCAGTGAGGTATTAACCAAGAGAGATGATACTACCTCAGTGAGGTATTAACCAAGAGAGATGATACTACCTCAGTGAGGTATTAACCAAGAGAGATGATAGTACCTCAGTGAGGTATTAACCAAGAGAGATTATACTACCTCAGTGAGGTATTAACCAAGAGAGATGATACTACCTCAGTGAGGTATTAACCAAGAGAGATGTACTACCTCAGTGAGGTATTAACCAAGAGAGATGATAGTACCTCAGTGAGGTATTAACCAAGAGAGATGATACTACCTCAGTGAGGTATTAACCACGAGAGATGATACTACCTCAGTGAGGTATTAACCAAGAGAGATGATAGTACTCAGTGAGGTATTAACCAAGAGAGATGATACTACCTCAGTGAGGTATTAACCACGAGAGATGATACTACCTCAGTGAGGTATTAACCAAGAGAGATGATACTACCTCAGTGAGGTATTAACCAAGAGAGATGATACTACCTCAGTGAGGTATTAACCAAGAGAGATGATAGTATCTCAGAATAACTTTATGAAGTTAATCAGCATGACAGTGTTTCCACAGGAGCCCTTTGGACCTCTCCCCCAGGATGCGACCAACAAAAGTAAGTTAACCTTGATTCTTGCCCCCACACAAGATCGAAACTTGGTCCTTCAGTTGTGAGATGTGCACACTGCCACTGGAGTTTACCTGGAGAGAGTTCCGGTGGTCAACGCCCCCGCGGCCCGGTCTGTGACCAGGCCTCCTCCTCCTGAGCTAAGGGAGTTCCTTAATAAGTGGTGAAAGAGACAATGGTGGTGCCAACACTGTCACCAGCACCAGTTAATGGTGCCAGCACTGTCACCAGCACCAGTTAATGGTGCCAACACTGTTACCATCACCAGTTGATGTGCCAACACTGTCACCTAGCACCAGTTGTTGGTGCCAACACTGTCACCAGCACCAGTTAATGGTGCCAACACTGTTACCATCACCAGTTGATGGTGCCAACGCTGTCACCAGCACCAGTTGATGGTGCCAACACTGTCACCAGCACCAGTTGATGGTGCCAACACTGTCACCAGCACCAGTTAATGGTGCCAACACTGTCACCAGCACCAGTTGATGGTGCCAACACTGTCACCAGCACCAGTTGATGGTGCCAACACTGTTACCAGCACCAGTTGATGGTGCCAGCACTGTCACCAGCACCAGTTGATGGTGCCAACACTGTCACCAGCACCAGTTGATGGTGCCAACTACTGTCACCACACCAGTTGATGGTGCCAACACTGTCACCGCAACCAGTTGATGGTGCCAACACTGTCACCAGCACCAGTTGATGGTGCCAACACTGTCACCAGCACCAGTTGATGGTGCCAACACTGTCACCAGCACCAGTACATGGTGTCAACACTGTCAGCTGCACCAGTACATGATGACAATACTGTCAGCTGCACCAGTACATGGTGACAATACTGTCAGCTGCACCAGTACATGGTGACAATACTGTCAGCTGCACCAGTACATGGTGACAATACTGTCAGCTGCACCAGCACATGGTGACAATACTGTCAGCTGCACCAGCACATGGTGACAATACTGTCAGCTGCACCAGTACATGGTGACAATACTGTCAGCTGCACCAGCACATGGTGACAATACTGTCAGCTGCACCAGCACATGGTGACAATACTGTCAGCTGCACCAGCACATGGTGACAATACTGTCAGCTGCACCAGCACATGGTGACAATACTGTCAGCTGCACAATATAATAGTTTCAGCTGGACTAGATGACAACACTGTCAGCTGGACCAGATGGTAACACTGTCACCTGCGCCAGTTGGTAACAACAGTGTCAGCTGCGCCAGATAGTAAATGTCAGCTGCACCAGTTGGTAACAACACTGTCAGCTACGCCAGATGGTAACAACACTGTCAGCTGAGCCAGGTGGTAACAACACTGTCAGCTGAGCCAGATGATAACACTGTCAGCTGAGCCAGATGGTAACAACACTGTCAGCTGAGCCAGATGGTAATTATATAGCAGTATTTAAGTGAGGGTGATATGTACTGTATAATGTGTGGGAGAATAATTAACAGCATTGTGTGAATTAATTCATGACTCAGCCTGCTCAAGGTCCCTCTCCAGCCTTCACTAAGACACAGCCTGCTCAAGGTCCCTCTCCAGCCTTCACTAAGACTCAGCCTGCTCAAGGTCCTTCTCCAGCCTTCACTAAGACTCAGCTTGCTCAAGGTCCCTCTCCAGCCTTCACTAAGACTCAGCCTGCTCAAGGTCCCTCTCCAGCCTTCACTAAGACTCAGCCTGCTCAAGGTCCTTCTCCAGCCTTCACTAAGACTCAGCTTGCTCAAGTCCCTCTCCAGCCTCACTAAGACTCGGCCTGCTCAAGGTCCTTCTCCAGCCTTCACTAAGACTCAGCCTGCTCAAGGTCCCTCTCCAACCTTCACTAAGACTCAGCCTGCTCAAGGTCCCTCTCCAGCCTTCACTAAGACTCAGCCTGCTCAAGGTCCTTCTCCAGCCTTCACTAAGACTCAGCCTGCTCAAGGTCCCTCTCCAGCCTTCACTAAGACTCAGCCTGCTCAAGGTCCTTCTCCAGCCTTCACTAAGACTCAGCCTGCTCAGGGTCCCTCTCCAGCCTTCACTAAGACTCAGCCTGCTCAAGGTCCCTTCTCCAGCCTTCACTAAGACTCAGCCTGTCAAGGTCCTTCTCCAACTTCACTAAGACTCAGCCTGCTCAAGGTCCCTCTCCATGCCTTCACTAGACTCAGCCTGCTCAAGGTCCTTCTCCAGCCTTCACTAAGACTCAGCCTGCTCAAGGTCCCTCTCCACCTTCACTAAGACTCAGCTGCTCAAGGTCCTTCTCCAGCCTTCACTAAGACTCAGCCTGCTCAGGGTCCCTCCCAGCCTTCACTAAGACTCAGCCTGCTCAAGGTCCTTCTCCAGCCTTCACTAAGACTCAGCCTGCTCAAGGTCCTTCTCCAGCCTTCACTAAGACTCAGCCTGCTCAAGGTCCTTCTCCAGCCTTTCACTAAGACTCAGCCTGCTCAAGGTCCTTCTCCAGCCTTCACTAAGACTCAGCCTGCTCAGGGTCCCTCTCCAGCCTTCACTAAGACTCAGCCTGCTCAAGGTCCTTCTCCAGCCTTCACTAAGACTCAGCCTGCTCAAGGTCCTTCTCCAGCCTTCACTAAGACTCAGCCTGCTCAAGGTCCTTCTCCAGCCTTCACTAAGACTCAGCCTGCTCAAGGTCCTTCTCCAGCCTTCACTAAGACTCAGCCTGCTCAAGGTCCTTCTCCAGCCTTCACTAAGACTCAGCCTGCTCAAGGTCCTTCTCCACGCTTCACTAAGACTCAGCTGCTCAAGGTCCTTCTCCAGCCTTCACTAAGACTCAGCCTGCTCAAGGTCCTTCTCCAGCTTCACTAAGACTCAGCCTGCTCAAGGTCCTTCTCCAGCCTTCACTAAGACTCAGCCTGCTCAAGGTCCTTCTCCAGCCTTCACTAAGACTCAGCCTGCTCAAGGTCCTTCTCCAGCCTTCACTAAGACTCAGCCTGCTCAAGGTCCTTCTCCAGCCTTCACTAAGACTCAGCCTGCTCAAGGTCCCTCTCCAGCCTTCACTAAGACTCAGCCTGCTCAAGGTCCTTCTCCAGCCTTCACTAAGACAGCCTGCTCAGGGTCCCTCTCCAGCCTTCACTAAGACTCAGCCTGCTCAAGGTCCTTCTCCAGCCTTCACTAAGACTCAGCCTGCTCAAGGTCCTTCTCCAGCCTTCACTAAGACTCAGCCTGCTCAAGGTCCCTCTCCAGCCTTCACTAAGACTCAGCCTGCTCAAGGTCCTTCTCCAGCCTTCACTAAGACTCAGCCTGCTCAAGGTCCCTCTCCAACCTTCACTAAGACTCAGCCTGCTCAGGGTCCCTCTCCAGCCTTCACTAAGACTCAGCCTGCTCAAGGTCCTTCTCCAGCCTTCACTAAGACCAGAGACTCAAGCTTGACCAGGCAAGACAAAGTACATATGATTCAAGACAATATTCACAGCTCAAAACTCATGACTCGGCTCTCAAGGTCAAAACTAACGCTTGAAATTGATGGGTCATGACTGAAGGTTCGCTACACCAGGTTCACAACACTTGGCTCATGACTCAAGGCTGAAAGCAAAGAATTCAAGACAAGACACAATACGAAGAGTTAAAATTCAGACACCATGAACCAGGTGCAAAGTTAAACACTTTGTACCAGCCAACCAAGTGCTCGTTATACCAGTACCTTGGTTTAACCAGCCAATCACAAGGAAGTCCGCCAAACTTGTGAAGCGATGTGGTACACTGGTGAGGTAGCCTTGGCAGAATTACCTTCCCTGGTGGTCGCCACGGTTTATAGTGTCTTGTGATTCCATTTGCCTCATCATACATAATTTTAAATGTATATAGGATATATATATATATATATATATATATATAATAATATATATATATATATATAATATATATTTTATATATATATATATATATAGGTTGGTGGTACCAAGGTTGGTGGTACCAAGGCCTGTGGTACCAAGGCCTGTGGTACCAAGGCTGGTGGTACCAAGGTTGTTGGTACCAAGGCGTGTGGTACCAAGGCTGGTGGTACCAAGGCTGGTGGTACCGAGGTTGATGGTACCAACAATGATGGTTGATGGTACCAAGATCGATGGTGCCAAGGTTAATGGTACCAAGGTTAATGGTACCAAGAATGATGGTACCAGCAGCTTTTCTTTTTTTCCGCTCATATTACAAGGTCTTAGTTTATCAGTGCATGTGTACGGTAACTAGGACTACATTCTAGGAACAACTAGTATGCACATGTACCCTGTGAACAAAGTTACTAACACCATTCCCAGCATCCTGGAATGACTGAGATAACTTGCAAAACCCTCAGTGACATAGCTTCATATACTCAGTATAGATGGTTCCTAATTAGACGATGTTGGAGACATAAACTAAAGTGTGCAAATGAACGTCTCTCAAATTTGTGTGTAAAAATGTGAAGTTTTTATTCCCAGTATCTTATGTTAAATATATTATGTCTACCTTCTCCTAACGGCTTTAATAATTAAGGGTTGATGCGTCAACCAAGTTGAGAGATGAGACGATTGTGCAACTTTGGTTGTCTTTATTCTGGAAAAGTTTCGCCACCCACTGGTTTCTTCAGTCCAATGCAAAGAAAGGTGGAAGCTGAGGTAATCAGTCCCTCAGCCTGGAGTCGATGTGTTCAGTCTATCAATCTTGTTTATTGGACTGAAGGCATATTTTAGGACATTGATGTTAATGAGATAACAAGACAATGCTTCTTCAGAGTGACTTGAAACCTGGTATCTCTAAATGCAAGTTCTGAATTACCTATGGACTGTGTATGTCTCATTTTCCGTCTCTACTGAAGACACTGGTATATCAGTTTCCGAGTAACAACTTGTGCACATATCTTCTAAACTCACTCAATATCTTCAACGGTAATACTGAACTGAGTTAAACAGTTGTCGCCAGTGCTCTGGCGTGCACTGAGCAGCAGGGGGCTGGGGTTGTGCACCACGGGGATAACTTTCTAGGTTGGCACAGCCACCTAACTCAACTTTTCACTGTCCTACTGATGGAATCTCCTTCACTAGTGATTGTTTTATATATATTTTGTTAACATGACGCAGTGTAGACAACACTGTACACGAGTGTTGGTGGTACTCAGTATACTGTACAACACTGGTTGTTGACAGTGTAGACAACACTGTACACGAGTGTTGGTGGTACTCAGTATACTGTACAACACTGGTTGTTGACAGTGTAGACAACACTGTACACGAGTGTTGGTGGTACTCAGTATACTGTACAACACTGGTTGTTGACAGTGTAGACAACACTGTACACGAGTGTTGGTGGTACTCAGTATACTGTACAACACTGGTTGTTGACAGTGTAGACAACACTGTACACGAGTGTTGGTGGTACTCAGTATACTGTACAACACTGGTTGTTGACAGTGTAGACAACACTGTACACGAGTGTGGTGGTACTCAGTATACTGTACAACACTGGTTGTTGACAGTGTAGACAACACAGTACACGAGTGTTGGTGGTACTCAGTATACTGTACAACACTGGTTGTTGACAGTGTAGACAACACTGTACACGAGTGTTGGTGGTACTCAGTATACTGTACAACACTGTTGTTGACAGTGTAGACAACACTGTACACGGTGTTGGGGTACTCAGTATAACTGTACAACACTGGTTGTTGACAGTGTAGACAACACTGTACACGAGTGTTGGTGGTACTCAGTATACTGTACAACACTGGTTGTTGACAGTGTAGACAACACTGTACACGAGTGTTGGTGGTACTCAGTATACTGTACAACACTGGTTGTTGACAGTGTAGACAACACTGTACACGAGTGTTGGTGGTACTCAGTAATACTGTACAACACTGGTTGTTGACAGTGTAGACAACACTGTACACGAGTGTTGGTGGTACTCAGTATACTGTACAACACTGGTTGTTGACAGTGTAGACAACACTGTACACGAGTGTTGGTGGTACTCAGTATACTGTACAACACTGGTTGTTGACAGTGTAGACACACTGTACACGAGTGTTGGTGGTACTCAGTATAATGTACAACACTGGTTGTTGACAGTGTAGACAACACTGTACACGAGTGTTGGTGGTACTCAGTATACTGTATAACACTGGTTGTTGACAGTGTAGACAACACTGTACACGAGTGTTGGTGGTACTCAGTATACTGTACAACACTGGTTGACAGTGTAGACAACACTGTACACGAGTGTTGGTGGTACTCAGTATACTGTACAACACTGGTTGTTGACAGTGTAGACAACACTGTACACGAGTGTTGGTGGTACTCAGTATACTGTACAACACTGGTTGTTGACAGTGTAGACAACACTGTACACGAGTGTTGGTGGTACTCAGTATACTGTACAACACTGGTTGTTGACAGTGTAGACAACACTGTACACGAGTGTTGGTGGTACTCAGTATACTGTATAACACTGGTTGTTGACAGTGTAGACAACACTGTACACGAGTGTTGTGGTACTCAGTATACTGTACAACACTGGTTGTTGACAGTGTAGACAACACTGTACACGAGTGTTTGGTGGTACTCAGTATACTGTATAACACTGGTTGTTGACAGTGTAGACAACACTGTACACGAGTGTTGGTGGTACTCAGTATACTGTATAACACTGGTTGTTGACAGTGTAGACAACACTGTACACGAGTGTTGGTGGTACTCAGTATACTGTACAACACTGGTTGTTGACAGTGTAGACAACACTGTACACGAGTGTTGGTGGTACTCAGTATACTGTATAACACTGGTTGTTGACAGTGTAGACAACACTGTACACGAGTGTTTGGTGGTACTCAGTATACTGTACAACACTGGTTGTTGACAGTGTAGACAACACTGTACACGAGTGTTGGTGGTACTCAGTATACTGTACAACACTGGTTGTGACAGTGTAGACAACACTGTACACGAGTGTTGGTGGTACTCAGTATATGTACAACACTGGTTGTTGACAGTGTAGACAACACTGTACACGAGTGTTGGTGGTACTCAGTATACTGTACAACACTGGTTGTTGACAGTGTAGACAACACTGTACACGAGTGTTGGTGGTACTCAGTATACTGTACAACACTGGTTGACAGTGTAGACAACACTGTACACGAGTCTTGGTGGTACCAGTATACTGTACAACACTGGTTGTTGACAGTGTAGACAACACTGTACACGAGTGTTGGTGGTACTCAGTATACTGTACAACACTGGTTGTTGACAGTGTAGACAACACTGTACACGAGTGTTGGTGGTACTCAGTATACTGTACAACACTGGTTGTTGACAGTGTAGACAACACTGTACACGAGTGTGTTGGTGGTACTCAGTATACTGTACAACACTGGTTGTTGACAGTGTAGACAACACTGTACACGAGTGTTGGTGGTACTCAGTATACTGTACAACACTGGTTGTTGACAGTGTAGACAACACTGTACACGAGTGTTGGTGGTACTCAGTATACTGTACAACACTGGTTGTTGACAGTGTAGACAACATCGCGCATAAACAAATTAATTACTGACCCAGCGTTTGTGGGGCGCGCGCGCGCAATATATATATAATATTATATATAAATATATATAATATATAATATAAATATATATAAAATATATATATAAATAAATATATATAAAATAAATATAAGTAGTAAAATTTTTCTTCTGGGGGTGATCCGGTTTAGGGGCCTTCCTCTGGGGGGTGTATCCGGTTTAGGGCCTTCCTCTGGCGGTGTAATCCGGTTAGGCCTTCCACTGGCGGTGTATCCGGGCTAGGACCAGCGGGTGGAGGGTCACCTTTTTCACACCTAGGGGGTTACTTCCGGTTTTGACCATGACCTCGCCCTCGAGACTACCTCACCCTTGACCCCCCAACCAATATCCCCACTCCCCACAACCCCCCCCCCCCCCTTCGCGACCCCCCCCTTCGCGGCCCGCCCCGCGCGCCCGCCCGCGCGCCCGCCCGCGCGCCCGCCCGCGCCTTCTGCTGCGCCTTCTGCAGCGTCATCCGGATCGCCCCCGCGCCTCGAATTTTTTTCCGATTTTTTTCGAATTTTTTTTGAATTTCATTTTCTTGTGCTCTCCATCACCTTGGATCAAATTTTTGGATTACCCCTCCCACTTTCACCCCCCCACCCCCAAAATTTCTCGACAATACCATGACTCCATCTCCTCGGATCAAGTTTTTCTCGAAATCAAAGTCTCCATCTCCTTGGATCAAATTTTTGGATTACCCCTCTCACTTTCACTCCCACCCCAAAATTTCTCGATAATACCAAGACTCCATCTCCTTGGATCAAGGTTTTTGGATTCCCCCCTCTGGGGGTAAGCATTCAAATGAACTCCTCCTATGGGGCATGCTTACTACAGGTCTAATGAAGGGTGTTTACTCGGCGGTCAGTGACGTCACGTGTTGACCCAGCACACAGGCTGAATCTTGTCTACCCTTCTAGTTAATAAGGGGACATAGTACATCAGAAAGGCACATTTTTTCGTTAATACTCACAATTTCTTTACAACACAAGTCTAGACATTTTTTAACTATTTCATCTCAGGTCACTCCCCCACGAAGTAACCTCCCCCCCACCCTCCCAAACCCTCACACTCCAACCAACACCTCACAATTTTCACTCATAACCCCCAATTTTTCTCGTTTTAACCCTTTTAGTTCATTAAAGGTTTAAAAAGGGGACACAGTACTCAGAACACCCCACGCTACATC